>AWOL01S0045761.1:0-10997 GCA_000715115.1 Nicotiana otophora
ACCACCTGAGGCACCGTGGGATGCCTGGAGTGCTGAATGAAATGGCCTGGGAGGATGGACTCTGCCATAAGTACCCTGGCCTCTAGATGAGGCACCGCTGAACTCACCGGAACGACGAGGTCTCTTGTCAGACCCCTGACCTCCCTGAGCAAGAAGCCATCTCGACTCGCCTGGCAACATTGGCAGCCGCCTAAAAAGAAATCTCACTCCCAGTCTCCTTAGCCATCTGCAATCTGATAGGCTGAGCAAGTCCATCAATAAACCTCCTCACCCTTTCTCTCTCTCGGTGGGAAGCAGAAGAATAGCATGACGGCCCAAATCCACAAAACGAGTCTCATATTGAGTAACAGTCATACTGCCTTACTGGAGACAATCGAACTTACGATAACGCTCCTCTCTCAATGTGATAGGCAGAAACTTCTCTAGGAAGAGCTGAGAGAATTGGTCCCAAGTAAGAGCAGGCGAACCAACTAATCTGGTCAACAAATAATCTCTCTATCATTTCTTAGCGGAACCAGTCATCTAAAATGCAACTAAATCGACCCCATAGGTCTCCACTATACCCATGTTCTGTAGCACCTCATGGAAGCTGTCAAGATATTCCTGGGGATCCTCTGAAGTAGCACCACTGAAGGGAACTGGGAAGAGCTTGGTAAACCTATCCAATCTCCACAAAGCCTCAGAAGATATAGCTGGCCCATATCCGGCCTGTGCCGCAACAACCGGCTGAACTACTCCGACTGGCTGAGCTGCTGGAGCTTGATACTGGCGAGCTATCTACTCCGGAGCGGGAGTAGTGGGAGTCTAGGCTCCTCTTGGAGCCTCAAAGACTACTGGTGCCTTGGGAAATGCACCAGTCTAGGCCACACTCTCCATAAGGCCCACCAAACGGACCAAAGCATCCTGAAGTACTGGGTGGCAATGAACCCCTCCGGAACCTGAGCTGGCCCGGCAGGAACAGTCTGGGCTGAAACCTCCTTGTCAAGCTCTATCTGAGGCTCCACTGCTGGGGCTTCTTCTTGGGCACTTGGTTGAACCTTGCCCCTACCTCGGCCTCTAGCACGGCCTCGACCTCTGCCCCGCGTAGGAGCTTCCATTGGAGGCTCTGGCTGCTGCTCAGCCGAGGAAGTGGTACGTGTTTTCGCCATCTACGTGAGAATAAGAGTAGAAGAGTTCAATCAGTATTGAGAAATAAAATCGCACGAAAGAGTAGAATATAAGTGAAATCTGTTCCTAAACTTCTTAGCCTCTAGAAGATAAGCACATATGTCTCTGTAACGATCCTCCAGACTCTACTAAGCTTGCTCGTGAATCGTGAGACCTAGGCAACCTAGTGCTCTGATACCAACTTGTCAGACCCGAAATTCCCACCGTTGGGACCGTGATGGCGCCTAACATTTCACTTGCTAGGTAAGGCAACGTTAGAGAATCATTAAACCAAATCCTTATTTCCCTTCAGTAAATAACAATAATTAACTAAGATAAAATATAATAAGTGCAGAATAATATAAAAATTGTATTAGTTACTACCACTCGGATCTGGAGTCACAATTCATGAGCATTTTAGAATTTACTACAAGTAATAGTGTGAAAGAAATACAATTGTTTGAATGAAAGAAACAGTAAAATTGAAGGATAGACGGGGGATTCAAGGTCTGTGAACGTCGACATATCTACCTTGAGTCTACAGATAACGGGTCCAATAGCTAAAATCTCGATCAATCCGAGCCGGTACCAGAATCTGCACAGAAAGTGCAAAGTGCGGTATCAGTACAACCGACCCCATGTACTGGTAAGTGTCGAGCCTAACCTCGACGAAGTAGTGACTAGGCTAAGGCAAGGCACCTACAAATGAACCTGTACAATTTAACAATGTATATCCAAATAATAGTAATGAAGATCTAGACAAGAATTATCGGAGGGGGAAACATGCTAGGGGAAATACGAAATAAATAGATACAGCAGAATGAGAACTGGAACAACCAATATACTATGAATTAACATGAGCACGAATATAGTAAAGGAAAAATGCACGGCATCACCCTTCGTTCTTTTACTCTCAATCTCACCATAAAATCAATAGAAATGGCACGGCATCACCCTTCATGCATTAACTCTCATATCATGGTACGACATCGCCCTTCGTGCCTTTACACTCACAATATGGCACGGCATCACCCTTCGTGCATTAACACTCACAATATGGCACGACATCACCCTTCGTGCTTTTACACTCATAATATGGCACGGCATCACCCTTCGTACATTAGCACTCACAATATGTGCATTAACACTCACAATATGGCACGACATCACCCTTCGTGCTTTTACACTCATAATATGGCACGGCATCACCCTTCGTACATTAGCACTCACAATATGTGCATTAACACTCACAATATGGCACGGCATAACCCTTCGTGCATTAACACTCACAATATGGCACGGCATAACCCTTCGTGCATTAACACTCTCCCTTACCATAATACAATGCATGAATAACAACAGAGAGACAGAATAACAAGTATAAGCCTTACTTCAACATTTGACTCCACAATATCAATCTCAAATTGTAAATAATTACTCAATTATCACTAGAGAATCCGTAAACATGATAAGAACGATCAATTTAATAACACTAGTCTAAACACGTAACAATTTGGCATAGGAAAGAGACAATATAAGAAAAACGGGAGAATATAGGAAAAACAGGTAAATTGGCGGCGCATAAGTACTCGTCACCTCACATATACGCCGCTCACATGAATTTCACATAGCAAATAATCTGAGGTTCCTAATTTCCTCAAGTCGGGGTTAGACACAACATTTACCTCACTCTGAAGGACACTCAATATTTAATCACGACTTTTCCTCTAGAATTCACCTCCAAATTACTCGTATCTATTAAAAATAACTCAATAATATCAAATATTGCTAAAGGAATCAATTACATTGCATAAATATAGATTTTTCCCAAATTGTCCTCCAAAGATTCGAAAATCGACCCCAGGCCCGCTTGGTCAAAACCCGAGGTTCGGACCAAAATCCATTTACCCATTTACCCGTGAGCCCAGATATATAATTGGTTTTGGAATCCGACCTCAAATTGAGGTCTAAATCCCCAAATTTCCGAAATCACTAGTTTCTACCCAAACCCCTAATTCTACCATGAAAACTCTAGATTTTAGGTTAAAATTTTATGAAATGAAATGGGTAATTGAAAGAAAATGGTTTAGAATTACTTACCAACACTTTGGGGAAGAAATTATCTCTTGAAAATCGCCTCTATCCCGTTTGTTTTATGAAAAGTTGGAAAAATGGCTTAATCCCGTGTTTGATTCTGTTTTAAGTGTTGTGAGACAGTGTTCATCGAGATTGCGTGAACACTGTCGCGTTCGCGAAGAGCAACCTCCTAAGGACTTACTCGATCGTGGGAGGCTTTACGCGTTCGCGAAGGTTTAGCCCACCTTACCTTCACGTTCGCGAGACAGGGCTCGCATTTGCATAGAGTTTCCCAGGTCCCTTGCCCATCCTAGCTAAAGCTATGCGTTCGCGTTCGACGGGTCGCGTTCGCGTAGAGCAACCCCCCCCAATGCTCCACGTTCGAGACCATGGTCTCGCGTTCGTGTAGAGTAAAATCCTCCCTAGCCCAGGTTCCCCTTCGCGATCGCGAGAGTGACTACGAGATCGCGAGAGTGACTACGTGATCGCAAAGCACAACATATTAGATACCAGATACAGCATAGACACACCAGATTTTCTAAGTCTAAAACATCCCGTAGCCTATCGGAAATTCACCCGAGCCCTCGGGGCTCCAAACCAAACATGCATGCAAGTCTAAAAATATCATACGGACTTGCTCTCAAATTGTCAAAATAACACCTAAAACTATGAATTTAGCAACAATCAAATGAAATTATCAAGAACACGTTAAAATTTCTATCTTCACAACCGGACGTCCGAATCACGTCAAACCAACTCTGTTATTCACCATATTCCACAGATAAGTCATAAATATTATATTGGACCTATACCAGGCTCTAAAACCAAAATACGGACCCGACATCAACAAGGCCAAACATCAACCAATTCTTAAAAA
This sequence comes from Nicotiana otophora, assembly GCA_000715115.1. NCBI lineage: Eukaryota > Viridiplantae > Streptophyta > Magnoliopsida > Solanales > Solanaceae > Nicotiana > Nicotiana otophora. Next base: position 4,100 of record AWOL01S0045761.1, read on the forward strand.
CAATTAAATTTTCAGACTTTTAATTTTCATCAAAAATTCATAACTCGAGCTAGGGACCTCCGAATTCGATTTCGGGCAACGCCCAGGTTCCATAATTCGATACGGACCCATCGGGACCATCAAAATATATATCCGGGCTCGTTTACCAAAACTGTTGACCGAAGTCAACTCAACTGAAGTTTTAAGGCAAAAAACTTTATTTTCATCAATTTTCAACATAAAAGCTTTCAGGAAACACGCCCGGACTGCGCACACAAAATCGAGAAGGAAAAAATGAGATTTTTAAGGCTTAAGAGTGCATAATCAAGTTCTAAAATATAAGATGACCTTTTGGGTCATCATAGTTGGTAATCTTAGAAGCTAAACGAATTGAAGAAAATAAGTTTCGTCGAAAGTCTACAAGTTGGGAATGTTAAAACATATACTTTTGGGGTATGACTAGGGTGCTTAACATGATAAGGAGGTTATGTTATGAGTTTTTTAGTTGTATGATAGTTGTGTGTTGTGTTTTGAAGTCAAGCGAGTTGTGAAACAAAAGATGGCAAAGGTCATCACAAGTTACATTCATAAATGTGCTGAAAATTAGGTCAAGTGTAGTATAGCTTTTCTATCAATATAATAATAATGAAAAGATGATCCACCTATAAAATTGAAGGTCAACGAGTGTAGTTTCCAATGCATCAGACTGTTTGTCAATACGACATAGGAATAGAGATATATTTGCATTTTTGTAAGACTGCACAAACAGCTCTCAATGGGACCCACTTAGGCGGTGGGTGATTCTCCAACCTTTAAAGATCGGGGCAAGGCTCATCTGGGGTCATATTTCGACCCAACCAGACCCTATTCTCTCCCAAAACACTCTAAAAGTAGTCTCCATAATTATAGAGTGAAAACCAAAGATAAAAACATGAATCCAACGCTAGAATTCCCGTGGTGCTTGCTAGATCATAGTTGTTCAACTTGAGGCTATTTTGGAGGATTCTTCAAAGTGATGTAATCTCATATTTCATGTTGTTCTTGTTTATTAAGGTAAGAATCAGTCCTCCCTCATATATATTATAGTTTCAAAGATAAATACAAGTGTTTACACATCAACTTGAACACCAAAGGTTGATTCAAGAAGAGAATACAACTTATGTAGTGTTGTGGTGTGATTGAGGGTTGTTGTGAGCTACACAAGCTAGGAATTTCAAGTTGTATCTATTGCCTAAGGTAATTAAATCATGTTCTTAGTTGTTCTTAATGTTAATCATATGTTATTTGAGTTGTTTGAGTGAAAATCTAAAAGATAGTAATTGACATGGCATAAGGAATCGTTATCGTTTGCTTGTGGGTTGTGTTGAGGCTATATATAGTTTAATGTTGCTGGATATTGCTAGAAATAGTTTGATTATGTTATGTATGCTGTTTTTAATCTTATCTATGTGCTAATTAAGTTGATTGAAGAAGAAAACATAAAAAACAAGAGGTTGACGATAAAGGTTAAGGTGTTAGGTGTATGGACTATTTTTGAAAATTAGTCTTATGATGTTTTGGGCTGAAAATAATATGGTAAGCATAGGTATGATGTTATACATGTTGTACGCAGATTCATGGAAACGTTATTGGATTCAAGCCATATTTTGTTAATCTTAAATCGAGCTTTCCTCTTAAAATAGTCGTTGAAGTAATCGAATAGCTTATTGTAAATTATATTATTGTTGTTTGGGCTGTTTGGTGACTTTTAGTTACTTATGGGATGTAGTACAAACATGGGAGGTGTTGTCTATTTTCTTGTAGAATATTGGTTTCGAAATATAAGAGTTACAATGTTTATATGATGATGACGAAGTCGGTTTACCCATTGTAAACGTAAGAAGACCATATTAAGCTTGGTTGACGATTGGATAGAAGATTGCAAAGGTATGTTAAGGCACTTACTTCTTTATTTTGGCATGATCTAAAGTGAAATGAATGTAAACGATATGCTAATCCATAACGGATCTACTACTAGCAACTAAGGTTGTCCATGTTGTGATCTTTCCTTAAAAGTTATTCTAAGCAACTATGTGTGATCCTTGAATCCTATTGAGGTTAATATTGATGGTATGAATGTCCATAATGTTAATCAAAGGTGCAACGACCTTACATCACTCCGAAAGGTTTAGAACATTATTGTATGAGTCCAGCATTCATTATATATATGTATCTACTTTACTCTACCGAGCCGCATTATAGTCGGGCCGGGTACGGCACCTATTGTGCAACCACTGATCAGTTGGATTTTACCGAGCTCCACATGGCCGGGTATGATTCTACCGAGCTTTATGATGGCTGGGTACGTTTTTATGGAGTCCTCTTCGAGGATGGGTACGATATGATGATGATGATGCCCACATAGGTGTATGTTTTTCAAAGTATATGTATATATATGTATCATGCATTTCATGCCAGTTGCCCTCAGAGGAACTCAAATGTTACAGGTTGTATCTTCTTTATCTCTCTTTACATTACTGTTCATACTTATGCTTTCCTGCCTTACATACACGGTACTTTATTCGTACTAACATCCTTTTTTCCTGGGAACACTGTGCTTCATGCCCATAAGTCCCGGTAGACAGGTTGACGGTCCTCCTAGTAGGCTATCAGCTCAGCGAAGGTGTAGGTGCACTCCACTTATTTCGGAGTTGCCTATTTGGTCGGTATTCTTTGGACATGTAATGATTGGTATGGCGGGGCACTGTCCCAACCTTTATGACGTTTATGTACTCTTAGAGGCTTATAGACATATGTCATATATATGGTCACTTGTATGGCTTTGTCGACCTATGTTTTAAGTTTACAAATGATCATGTTGGTCTTATAGGCCTGTATGTCACATGTATAAGTTTGTATATCATGTTGGGTCGTCCTATGTCTAGCATTCCCTTATGTTTTATTCTGGTTATCTCATGACGGCCCTTCTGGCCCATTTACCTATGATGGTACGTTAAGAAAGATACGTTATGTTAGGAATAATCTCAATTACTTAAAATACTAATCACCTTTAACATACTTTATACACCTTACTATCATGGACATTTGGTACATTGTATGGCACTAGTTCATAAATATGGGGTATTATAGTTTGGACCGTATTTTATCCCAAATTGTCAAACTTCAACGAAACTCATTTTCTTCGATTTGTTTACCCTCTAACTTTTATGACACTTTATCACATGTTATAAATAACATAATTACCTATATCCTCAAAATTAATCTCATTCCCGAGCTTACGTTGATCAACTTACAACGAAACTTTAACGTATAAAAATGCAAAATGTAACATCCTTCCCCCCTAGAAACATTCGTCCTTGAATGTTAACTCTTAGAGACTTGCGAATATTATGCCAGTGTCTCTTCTGTAAACTGAACTACTTACTACCAACCTGCCACGTAGAAAACCAACTAATACAAGGCCATACATGGCTATATTCATCAATAGCGACAATGGCCTCACACGACCAAAGACAATAACTAACACGAGAATCCATACACGTACCTTAAGGTTGTGATGTCTCAGTCTGATCCTCCTCTGGTAGAGGAAACAAGTGACGATACCTAGACTTCATGTATTTTTCAGCTTCCCAAGTCATTTCTTCTACATTATTGTTTCTCCAAAGTACTTTAACCGAAGCTACGTCCTTAGTTCTCAATCTCTAAACTTGTCTATCTAGTATAGCAATGGGAGCTTCCTTGTATGATAACTTCTCTGTGACTTGAATATCATCAACTAGCATGATTCTAGAAGGATCTCTGATACACTTACGAAGCATAGACACATGAAAGACCTGATGTACAGACTCCAAGTTAGAAGGCAAGTCTAACTTATATGCTACCTGGCCTACCTTGCGTATGATCTTATATGGCCCAATGTACCGAGGGCTAAGTTTTTCTTTCTTACTAAACCTCATAACACCTTTCATCAGTGATACCTTTAGGAATACCTAGTCGTCAACCTGAAACTCCAAGTCTCGTCATCGATTATCCGCATAAGACTTCTGACTGCTTTGAGCTGCTAATAGCCTTTCATGTATAAGCTTAATCTTCTCGATTGCTTGTTGTACCAACTCTGGTACTACTAACTTAGTTGTCCCAACATCGAACCATCTGATAGGTGACTTACACTTCCGTCCGTAAAGAGCTTCATATGGAGCTATCAGAATACTGGAATAATAGCTATTATTATACGCGTACTCAGCAAGCGGCAGATGATCATCCCAGCTACCCTTGAAGTCTATCACACAATCCCATAACATATCCTCAAGTGTCTGAATAGTACGCTCAGCTTGTCCGTCTATCTGGGGATGAAATGATGTACTAAGATTTACCTGAATCCCCAATCCTTTTTGGAAGGACCTCCAAAAATTAGCTATAAACTGAGCGCCTCTATCCAAGATAATAGATATAGGGACACCATGAAGTTGCACTATCTCTTTAATGTAAAGACTTGCATAATCCTTTGCTGAATATCTAGTCTTAACAGGCAGAAAATGGGATGATTTTGTAAGTCTATCAACAATCACCCATATAGAATCGAACCTACGCTGTGTATGAGGTAAGCCTATGATGAAATCCATATTAATTACTTCCCACTTCCAAGTCGGAATCTCTATAGCCTGCAATAATCCACTGGGTTTTTTATGCTCAATCTTAACCTGCTGGCAGTTAGGGCACTGAGCAACAAACTCCGCTATATCCCTTTTCATTCCGTCCTACCAATATATTTCCCTGGTATCATGATACATCTTTGTTGCTCCTGGATGGACAAAATAATGAGAATAGTGAGTCTCTCCCATAACCTGCCGGCGCAGCCCTGCAATATTAGGGACACATAATCGTCCTCGATATCTGAGGACCCCATCTCTTGTAATCTCAAATGGTGTCTTCTCCTTCTGAGGGGTTGTATCCCTATAATGAGCTAACACAGGATCCTCGTACTGGCGTTCCTTCACTTCAGTTACTAAAGAGGATGTTGTCGTGTCATGAATAGTAACTCCGGTATCACCTGAGTCCAGTAATCGAACTCTAAGACTAGCTAACTGATGAATCTTATGGGCTATCCCACTCTTCTTTGGCTGTAAATATGATAGGCTACCCATATATCTATGGATGAGGTCATCGTCTACTACATTCTCCTTCTCTGGATGGTATAAAATATCAACGTCATAGTCTTTCAGTATCTCCAACTATCTCCTTTGGCATAAATTCAATTCCTTTTTCTTGAAGATCTACTGAAGGCTCTTATGATCCGTATAGACATCAACATGAATGCCATACAAATAGTGCCTCCACATCTTTAGTGCATGAATCACCGCGGCTAAATCTAAATCGTGGGTCGGGTAATTCTTCTCGTACTTTCTTAGTTCTCTAGAAGCATAAGCTACAACCTTACCATGTTGCATCGGTACATAACCCAATCCAACGCCCGAAGCGTCACAATAGATAGCATAACCATCGGTTCCCTCTGGGAGTGTTAGAACCGGTGCTGAAGTTAATATGTCCTTCAATGCCTGGAAACTCCGCTCGTAAGCATCAATCCATTGAAACTTAGTTCCCTTCTAAGTAACTTTGTCAATGATGCTGAAAGAGAAGAAAATCCCTCTACAAATCTCCTATAATAACCTGCCAAACTGAGGAAGCTACGAACCTCCGTCGGTGTCGTGGGTCTAGGCCAAGTCTTCACTGCCTCAATCTTTTGGGTATTAACCCGGATACCCTCACCTGAAATAATATGCCCAAGGAAACCTAAAGAATTCAACAGAATTCACATTTAAAGAGTTTTGCGTATAACGTCTCTTTTTGTAGAGCTTTCGCAAATGATCTGCAAGCTCAACCTCTGAACGGGAGTAAACCAATATATCATTGATAAATACAATCACGAACAAATCTAGAAAGGGTATGAACACACGGTTCATCAAGTCCATGAATACTGCTGGGGCATTGGTCAAACCGAATGACATAACACGAAACTCAAAGTGCCCATATCCGGTCCTGAATGTTGTCTTCGAAATATCTTTCTCCTTAACCCTTACCTGATGGTACCCAAAACTCAAGTCTATCTTCGAGAAACCCTTGGCACCCTACAACGGATCAAATAAATCATCAATTCTCGGGAGTGGGTACTTATTCTTGATTGTCACCTTATTCAACTGCCTGTAATCAATACACATTCACAAGGAACCATCTTTCTTCCTCACAAATAACACATGTGCTCCCCACGGTGATGTACTAGGTTTAATAAAGCCTTTATCAAGAAAATCCCTTAGTTGTGCTTTCAACTCTTGCAGCTTTGCAGGTGCCATTCTATAAGGAGGAATTAGATATCGGTTGAGTATCTGGTAATATATCGATAGCAGAATCAATCTCTCGCTCTGGCGGAAGACTCGGATGCTCATCGGGAAAAACATCGGAAAACTCATTAACCACATGGATAGACTGAACGGTTAGTGACTCTACTTTCACATTCTGAACTCGAACTAAGTGATAAATATACCCCTTTCTAATCATCTTCCCTACCTTGAGATAGGAAATAAACCTACCTCTCGGCGATGCCGTATTACCTTTCCACTCCAAAATAGGCTCCCCTGGAAACTGGAACCGAACCATCTTCGATCTACAATCAATGTTAGCATAACAAGAAGACAACCAATCCATACCCATTATAACATCAAATTCTACCATATCTAACTCAATCAGGTCTTCTACTATAGAACGACTATGAACTACTACTATACAGTCTCTATATACCCGTCTAGCTATCACTGGATCCCCAACAGGTGTGGATACCTCCAAAGGTTTAATCAACTCAAGTTTTATCCCAAACTTACTAGCAACCAACGAAGTGACATACGATAAGGTGGAACCTGGATCAATC
>AWOL01S0045763.1:5186-27343 GCA_000715115.1 Nicotiana otophora
GGGGCGGGGCGGGTCGCGGGTGGGGATTTAATTTTTTGAACTAATAGAAATAAAAGGTTAAATATTAAAACCCTAGTCCCAATTTCACTTAGACTTAAAATAGGTCATCTCTCTCAGACGCAGAGATGCTCCTTAGTCCTCTCGCAGTCTATATGGATCAACTTCTTAGTGAATAGGTACTCGTCCCTCGTCCACACCGAATTTCTAGACCCAATTCGACGCCCCCACTGAATTTCTCCTAGTTAAGATTCACTCTGATCCTAATATTTTCGGCATTCGATTTGGCGAGTACGTTTTTGATCAATTTCTCCTCTGTGTACAATTGATTTTACCGACTAGTTCTAGTGAAGTTGTTGGTCATGTTGAGGGTGACCGGCTGTCTAGTTTTGATAGGTTTGTCGCATCGAGTAGCTCAAACGTGGATACAAGATCGGAATTGGATTCTTATTTAGAAAAAAATGTGCTACTCCGCACACCATCATTTGACACTTTAAGTTGGTGGAAGACAAACGAATTAAAATTTCCTACTTTACAAAAAATAGCCCGTGACCTCTTAGCCATTCCTGGCTTTACCATTGCTTCAGAATCTGTATTTAGTACTAGTGGGAGATTGATTAGTCCGTATCATAGTAGACTTCATCCTACTACTTTGGAGGCTTTAATGTGTGCTCGCACTTGGTTATGGAACGAAATGAATGGTAAGTAATTTTTTCAATGACTTATAATATTAATAATGATTTTTAATTTTTAATACTTTATATGTTTCTTGTTAGGTTTGGCTTCAACGGTCGACAAAGTTTAATGTCCAACATTACTTGACGAAGAGGAAGAGCTGGATTCAATTTGGCTTACTAGTCGATAGAAGAGGAAGAGAATGTCATTTGTTGATACAATTTCTTTTTGATTCAAGTTGGCTTACTGTAGTTTGTTGATACAATATCTTGTGATTTTGTAATTTGAATTTGGTAGATTTTGTTGAGTATAGACCTTGTTGTCTTGCTGAACAGTTCAGATTTTGTGGGTTACTGTAGTTTGTTGATGCAATGGTTTATGATCATTGCAATGGAAATGGGCAATAGATGATCTGAAATATCTGAATCAGTTAAACTCAATAAAGCTAGTGCTCTTATGCCTTTTGAGATGTGTTTTTGCTTCAACACTATGGATTCCAAATTGAGGATCAGCCTTGTTGGTTCTAGCAATATTGAGTTTTCAAGTTCAACCTTTAGTGTTCCAAGGCATTTGCTAAATTTCTTTTGTAGCTTAATTTACACAATATTAATCAATAATATGTTTGTATAAAGGATTACTACTCCAGTATTTAACTAACTGGGGTGTCTTTATTACTAGTCAGCTTGTTTCAAAAATATAATGTTGTGATTGGCCTATTCTCTTTAGCTCAAAAACAAATGGTATTATTGCCTTTTTTCCTTCTTTTCAGTTTAATCATGATGAATGCTACAGAATCCAAGTGAATCAGTTTGTTACTACTGTTATTTTTTTAATGTTAGGATCCTTTGGCCTTATTTAGAAAAGTAAAATCAATGATGAGTCATTTTCTGGGATATGTACCAAGCAGAATAAGAGCATGTGCATTTTCCTTATAGTGGCAGTAAGGAAAGAAAGGAGTTTTGAATATAAAAATTGTGGGACTCAATATAACCCCTCTTGTAATGCAAATTGTTCTATAGGGAAAACCATTGGATTTAGAGGCAAAAGATGGGAATTTAAGAACAATTTGGATATAATTAATTATTTTGTTAAAAAAATCAGATTTAAGTCTAGCTTTCTAAAAAAGAAAGAATTTTTATAAAAAATAATTTGCGGGACGGGACGGGACGGGTGAATGCGGGTTTAAATCCTATATGGGGCGGGGCGGGTTTAAATTGCACGGGTTCAGATAGAATCCGCCCCGCACTCGCACCGCCGCGCACCGCCTGCCATTCCTAAGATTGATAGGCCGTTTGACAAATATTTAAGCCCGGGGTTTGAAATGTTCTTAGGCAACTAAATTAGGACGTGAGAGTTTAAATGAACCGAATATATAGGCAAAAATAGGAAGAACAATGGGCGAATTGCATGTTTATTTGAGCATGTGTTTGGTTTCACTCTATTATTTTTTAAAATGTCATTTAAAATCAATGTGAGCAATTTTGTCATCTTGAAGGTACCTAACACCTTTCTTAGTCATCTGAATCTCATAATCTGAATTTTTTGTTGCTTACCACTAATAAACTTTTCAAAGGAAATTTAGCTTTTACTTACTTTCTTTGTTCCAATTTATGTAATCGTGCTTGACTTGGTACGAAATTTAAGAAAAAAAGAAATGTTTTTGAAACATGCGATTTATAACAAACGATACATTTTTTGTGGTTGTAAATTATTTTATTAAGGGTTAAAATAGAGAATTAAAAATGAAATTATTTTTAAATAAGGAAGTATGTTATTCTTTTTGAGACAAATTAAAAAAAAATACAACACATTGATACAGAGGGAGTAAATAAATCTTTTCTTTTTTCAAATAAAATTGACCTAATTAATACACCCATTCTATATGTTAGACGCTGCTCCATATAAAATTCTTTTGAAAAACACATATTTTTGTCACTTTCAAATGAAAATGCTTGCTTTTGAGTAATACCTTTTGGTAAAGAAAAACAAATGCTTTGGAGGGGAAAGGGGGAGTGTGATCGGGTCTGAAGTTAACTTATAAGTAGTACAAACTTCACATAGTCTATGGTATGTCTAAATATTAATTACTTACTACAAGGTGACTAAACTTTAGATAATTTTTAAAAACTTGTGATGTGTTAAATGGTGCCCATGAAATTATATTGGTGCACTTCATTCTTTTGTGAGACGGAGTTGTAGAAATTTCACCTCGGGTTCAATTTTTACCGGTAGTTAAGCTATATATAGATTTTTTAAAATTGTTTAGTGGGGTACACTACCCAGTATTGATAAACTTCACACAAAGCCTGCCTCCTCCTCAGCTTGTTCTCCTCCTCCTCTTCTCCATCTTTTTCTTCTTCTTCCTCCGCCTCCTCCTCCTCCTCCTCTCCTCTTACATGGCCGCATATTATCTGTTCAAATTCAATGTTTTTCTCCTTTACCCATAATGTCCTAGAAACGGGGGCAAATCTACTTTAGGTCAAGCGGTGATGTGATAATACTTCACCGAAATTTTTTAAAAAACATTAGATAATTGAAATGGAGAAACAAAAATATGCTAAGTAATGTAAAAGTTACACCACTAAACACAATAAGTAGGCGTTCGGTATTTCGATACCATATTTATGAATTATGGTTCGGTACTTCAGTATTCGGTATATCAATTGTGCGTATCAAATACCGTATCAAAGTAATTCAGTGTGCTTCGGTATTTTCTTGTTTGATTCAGCACGATTTCGGTATCGCACCGCCCCTATCTAACGTGATAAGCTGTGGCACTGGGCACTGGTTATTCGGTGAAGGAGTTTAAGTTGTGCAAATCAAATTGACATTATCCAATTAAATTGATTTATAATATTAGATAACCTTTTACATAAATCTGAAAATAAAATAATTACTCCTCATGGACCTAAGAGTGTAAAATTTTATTACTGTATATAACTTAAATAATTAAGCTTTTTCTCTGTGCTGTTGTGACTCATGTTGGGATTTGGAGCATCATATGTCGTGTAGGTACCGAACGCTAATAAGTTACTTATCTAAGTTACAACATACTTCAGTTGGTTCGTCGTGATATTTGGTCTTTAGTATTTAAAGTTTTTTGGGTAAAGCATAAAAGCAATATATGCATAAAGACTCTATTTTTAGCGGACCATTTTGCTTCATTTGGTTGTTCTAAGTGATTGAGAATCAGAACTATAATCAGAACCACAAGAGAAAGGGAATTAGTTGGGTTGGACTTGAGCCTAGTGGTAACAAGTTAGGATTTGAGCTGGAAAATAAGAAATTAGAAACTTGGGCCGGAAACTAGGAAGTGGTGGGCTGGTGGGAAGGCTTGCTTAAAACATTTTGGTGTGTCGCTATTTTGGTAAATCGAAGTATCGAAAGTTTAATACAGAGAACCGTACTGAAATACTGAAAAATTCGTACTAAATAAATACCGAAAAACTACCAAAATATCGAATTAATTCAGTCCAATTCGGTTTTTTGATTTTTCGGATTTTATGCTCACCCCTATTAGTACATTTGGTCAATCGTTGCAGCGTTTAAGGAGATGTCACGGTTCAAAACAAGGAACCTTCATTTTCTGTTTTAAAATTTTTTATGCGTTATCTACAAAATAAAAAATATGTTCGGTGGATTTGAACGACAACCTATTAGGTGTTAAGAGAGCATTGAGCCAATGTGTCAAGAGTCAAATTTGGTTAATCTAGCAATAATAAATTATTTGGCCGAGATTCTAAATTATTTGGTTGATATTCCAAGTTGTTCGGCTATTTCTTTTTCTTTTTTTTTCTCCTTTTATCTTTTCTCTTATCATGAAACTGATTAAAAGCGATTTGTCGAATAAAAGTGAATGATAAATTTTTGTGTGATTGGCTCTTTATATATAAAAAAAGATAGTTAATATTATTACTAATGAGGTTATTTTGAATGCATTTCTAAAGTAAAAATTACATGGGGCGCCCTATTTGGTCTCTCCCTTTTAACTTATACCCGTTTTATTTTTTCGTTTGCATTCGTACCCATTTTTTTTGTTAAAAGCGTTTTAAAAAGCCGATTCTGCCCTTCAGGACTATTTACAAAACTGTAGACTACAGGACAACACTTCAGCATGTTTTAGCATGAAGTTTTAGCAAATAAACTAAATAACTTAAACATGTTTAGTCTGAAGTTTTAGCAAATGAACTAAATAACTTCAGCATGCATTAGCGAAAACTCATTAGAAAATTACATATTGCAAGACAAAAACTTAAGCATGTTTAGTCTGAAGTTTTAGCAAATGAACTAAATAACTTACGTATGTTTAGTCCGAAGTTTTAACAAATGAACTAAATAACTTACGCATGTTTAGTCTGAAATTTTAGCAAATGAACTAAATAACTTCAGCATGCATTAGCAAAAACTCATTAGAAAATTACATATTGCAAGACAAAAACTTAAGCATGTTTAGTCTGAAGTTTTTGCAAATGAACTAAATAACTTCAGCATGTTTAAACTGAAATTTTAGCAAATGAGCTAAATAACTTCAGCATGTTTAGTCTGAAGTTTTAGCAAATGAACTAAATAACTTCAGCATGTTTAGTCTGAAGTTTTAGCAAATGAACTAAATAATTTCAGCATGTTTAGACTAAAGTTTTAGATAAAACTCATGACAAAACTATTGACTGTAGGATAAATAACTTCAGCATGCATTAGCATGAAATATTAGCTTCAATGTAAAACAACTTCAGCTGCTACTGTAATTGAATGAAGTTTTACACCATCTCGCATGCTAATGAATAACCTCTGGTACTGTAAAACGTCATCTCCAAAGTCCAAACGTTAGCATGCTGCTACGTTTATCATGGCTTGTTTTACAGTATGCTAATGCGAATGAGGTCATCTCCAAAGTAGCATGCTAATGCTAATACTATCAGGGGTATAATTATCATATTATTACGAATTTTTTATCAACTGGCTACCAAATCAATAATTTTTAAAAATAGGGTACAGGTTAAAAGGTGACACAAATATAAATTACGGGTGCGAATCCCCCATTTCTAAAAACGAAAACTCATCGATACGAGTTGTAATAATATTCCTGAGTTGTAATATTTTGACACTACTAGGCTTGCTTGTTATCCAATTATCTGAGCCTAACTTCAGACGCGTATGTCCTATGTCTAAAGTTTGCTTACACACAAAATATGCTAAACTTCAAACAAAATTTGTAATTATGGACGTGAAATTTTGAAGCTTGAGTTGCATGTGTCTGGAGTTCTTTTCGAAATGGGAAAACTTGCAAAAACTTATAAACTTGGGGTATGGCTTAAATGAGGGTCCGAAATCGGCTCTCTGTGCTGACTATCCAGTTATGTTTAGCTGTGAAGTGGCCCGAATCTTCAATTTGGCTTTCTAAAATTGTAAATAGCAAAGAAAGCTAATCACATAAAGCTGAAGGGGCCTGCCTTCATTCTTAGAGAGTCTACCACCCGATAATTTTATTCATGGTCAAGCATTTCCAATCATTAAGACTAATAATTAATGGTATCCTTTTAACATCTTGATTTAGTCCATCCTAATTATTGAAATTATATGTTGAAGAACGATGCAGATTTCGAATAAATCTAATGTTAGTATCATTTTATACCAATCATATTTCTTTTTTATGGATTTCATGAGGAAGGTCAATTAATCAAAGGTGATTTAAGAGATTTCAGCAACTTGGAATTTTCAAGACTTTCACGAGAGGGAATCTCTTCACAAAAGGCTTCTTCTTCCTGCTTCTCTACCTCTTGGAAGAAAATCACATTTTCGACTATTCTGGATTAATTTGTCCCTACTTAAGGGCAAAAATATCTACTAATAAAATATTTATATAAATTGAGCCTTGTAGACAATGAATTCATAAAAGTGTTATAATTTCTAAGAATTCTATGTTTGTTGGAAAATTATACTATTATAATGGTTTGTTCAAGATAAGTATATTAATAATATTAAGAGTTCTGCTTATATCTCGGATTCAAGTCCTATGCTATGGCATGCTAAATTAGGACATTTAAATGTTGGTTATGTGAAATTTATATCAAAGATTGGGTACTTAGTATGCAATCATGAACAATTAAATAAGTGTGAAATTAAATTTGCATTCAAGAAAAAATGACAAAGAAATCTTTTTCTAGTGCTGAAAGAAATTCACAGCTACATGAACTAATACATTTTGATTTATGTGAATTAAAAGTAATACTAACAAGAGGAGGAATTTTTTTTTTTGTTATTTACATTGATGATTATCATATAGTCATGTCTATTTAACCACAACAAAAGATAAGCCTTTCAAAAATTCAAGAAATTTAAATCTGTTGTGGAAAATCAAAAGGATCAAAAAATCAAAATGTTAAGAAGTGATAGAGGAGGAGAATATTTCTCCAATGAGTTTGATGAATTTTGTGAAGTTCATGTAATTATATGTCACGACCCGAAATTCCCACGTTCGGACCGTGATGGCGCCTAACATTTCACTTGCTAGGCAAGCCAACGTTAGAATAATATTATCCATTTCTAAATTTATTTATAAGAAAGAACAAATGCGGAAGTAAAGTATGAAATATAATGAATAATACATAAAAAAAAATAACGGTGTCTAAATACCATCCCACAATTGGTGTCACAAGTGCACGAGCTTCTAGAATAATACAAATAAAGGTCTGAATAAACTAAAGCTGTCTTGAAATAAATACACAGCTAAAGTAAAATAGACGGGGACTTCAGAACTGCGGACGCCATGCAGTTATACCTCAAGTCTCCTCTGGGTAGCTAATATCCGAGCAAGTCTACGGTACGCCACTGAGACCGACTCCGAAATCTGCACAAGAAGTGCAGAGTGTAGTATCACTACAACCGACCCCATGTACTAGTAAGTGCTGAGCCTAACCTCGACGAAGTAGTGACGAGGCTAAGGCGAGTCACTTACATTAACTTGTACGCAATATTAGTAACAGCAATCAATAATAAAAATAAATCAGGTAACTCATTTATAATAATTGAAGCCAATTCGGCAGTCGTAACCAATTATCATTTCAATCAAATCTGTTGCAGCGTGCAACCCGTTCTCACAACATATTCACATTCAATTCTGTTGCAGCGTGCAATCGGCTCTCCCAATATATTCCCTTTAATCAAGTCTGTCATATATTTATTTCAATCAAGTATATATAGACTTTTAAATAAGTTTGTTGCGGCGTGCAGTCCGATCCCCCAATATTGACTTTTAATAAGTCTGTTGCGGCGTGCAATCCGATCCTCCAATATGGACTTTTTAATAAGTCTGTTGCGGCGTGCAACCCGATCTTCCAATATGGACTTTTTAATAAGTCCGTTGCGGCGTGCAACCCGATCCTCCAATATATCCATTTACCAATTCTTATAAGAATCATGATTTAACCCGATCCTCCAATATAAAATTATAAGACAACAAGCATACAATAATTATGATTTAATTATGAAACAAATAATGACAAATAGCAAATTATTGTGGAAGTCAAGGAAAACATAGGCAGTTTAATATTTAATATCCTAAATGTCAAATAATAATTAAAACACATAATTCAAATAGCATGTAACAATTAATGCAGGAATTCAAGAATTAATAATTGACAAAGAATAGGAGAGAAATAATTATTATAATAATTAATTTATGATTTAAAATAATGTATAATTGTTCAAGTAAGCACGCAAACAATTAATTTGACGACGTATAGACACTCGTCACCTCGCCTATATGTCGTTCACATATATTTCACATAACAAATAATTTAAGGGTTCTATTTCCTCAAGTCAAGGTTCACCACGATACTTACCTCGCTCTGCAAATTCCAATCAATTACTCGACCACAATTTTTCCTTTTATATTTGTCTCCAAAAGCTTCAAATCTATTCATAAACGATTCAATATACTCAATACGAATCATAGGAATTAATTCCATATGAATTTGCTAATTTTCTGGATAAAAATACGAAATTCATTAAAATATTCGACAGTGGGACCCACGCCTCAAATCTCGAAAAAACTTATGAAATACGAACACTCATTCCGAGACGAGTCCAACCATATAAAAATTATCCAATTCCGATATCAAATGGACATTCAAATCTTAAATTTTCGTTTTTGGAAGAATTTATAAAAATCTGATTTTTCTTCCATAAATTCACGGATTCATGATATAAATGAGTATGAAATAATAAAATATAATCAATATAAGATAAGGAACACTTACCCTAATGTTTTCCCATGAAAAGCGCCCAACAATCGCCTTACCCGAGCTCAAAAATAGAAAAGAGTTGAAAATGGGTTGAAACCCCATTTCCAGAACTTAAGTTCTGTTTCTAGGTTTTTTACCCTTCGCGAACGCGATCAGTGCCTCGCGTTCGCGAAGCACAAATTTGTGCTGTCCAACTTTTACTCTTTACAAATGCGAGGGCTTCCTCGCGAACGCGATGCTTGCCTGGCTTGGCCTACGCGAACGCGAGTTGCCCTTCGCGAACGCGAATGCTAATTTTCCTGGCCAGCCTCTTTCCCTTCGTGAATGCGGCCCCCTCTTCGCGAACGCGAAGAGTAAGTTTCATCCGCCTCCAGTTTCTTCTTCGCGAATGCGAAGAGTAATTTTTATCTGCCTCCAGTTTCTTCTTCGCGAACGCGAACGCGAGCCCCCTCTCGCTAACATGAAGAAGGATACCAGAAGCAGATTTCCGCAGGTTTGTTTTCCCGTGTCCAAAAATGATTCGTTAACCACCCGAAACCAACCCGAGACGTCGGGGCTCCAAACCATACATGCACCCAAGTCCTAAAATATCATACAAACTTGTTCGCGTGATCAAATTGCCAAAATAACACCAAGAACTACGAATCAAATACCAAATCAAAGGAAATTTCCAAGAAAATTTTAAAACTTATATTTTTACAACCGGACGCCCGAATCACGTCAAATCAACTCCAATTCTCACCAAATTCAGTAGACAAGTCATAAATATTATAGTGGACCTACACCGGGCTCTGGAACCAATAAATTCAACACCATTAATTTCTTAAAAATCATTAAGCTTTCATGCTTTTAAGTTTTCATCAAAATTCCATATCTCGAGCTAGGGACATCGGAATTCGATTTCGGGCATACTCCCAAGTCCCAAATCACAATACGGACCTACTGGAATTGTCATAACACTAATCCAGACCCGTTTGCTCAAAATGTTGATTAACGTCAACTCAGTTGAGTTTTTAAAGCTCTATTTCATATTTTAATCCATTTTTCACATAAAAACTTTTCGAAAAATTGTACGGACTGTGCACGCAAGTCAAGGAATGATAAATGGTGCTTTTCGAGGTCTTAGAACACAGAATTACTTATTAAATTAAAATATGACATTTTGGGTCATCACATTCTCCACCTCTAAAACAAACGTTCGTCCTCGAACAGAGTTAGAAAAAGTACCTGAGCTGGATAAAAGGTGTGGATATTTACTCAGCATGTCCGACTCGGACTCCTAGGTAGATGCCTCTACCGGCTGACCTCTCTATTGCACTCGAATTGAAGGATACCTCTTATACCTCAATTGTCGGGCCCGCTGGGCTACAATTGCCACTGGCTCCTCTTCGTAAGTCAAATCTTTGTCCAATTGGACTGAGCTGAAATCTAAACACATGGGACAGATCACCATGATATTTCCGTAGCATAGACACATGGAACACCGGATCAACCACTGATAAAATAGGTGGTAATGCAAGCCTGTAGGCTACTTAACCCACCATTTCAAGAATTTTAAAGGGTCCCATATACCTAGGGCTCAACTTGCCCTTCTTTCCGAACCTCATTACACCTTTCATAGGTGAAACTCGGAGCAATATTCTTTCTCCAACCATGAATAAAATATCACGAACTTTACGGTCGGCATAACTCTATTGCCTATACTGAGCTATGCGAAGTCAATTCTGAATAATCTTGACCTTATCCAAGGCATCTTGTACCAAATCTGTACCCAATAACTGAACCTCTCCCGGCTCAAACCAGCCAACTGGCGAACGGCATCGCCTTCCATATAATGCCTCATATGGAGCCATCTGAATGCTCGATTGGTAGCTATTATTATAAGGAAACTGCGCAAGTGGCAAGAACTGATCCAAAAAACGTCCAAATTCTATAAAACAAGCGCGAAGCATATCTTCCAATATCTGAATGGTGCGCTCTGACTGTCCGTCTGCCTGTGTATGAATGTTGTGCTAAACTCAATCCGCGTGCCTAACTCACATTGTAAAATCCTCCAGAAATGTTAGGTATTGTTTAATATGGTCTGTAATAACTTTTAAAAACTGAATGATGAGAAAATTAGTGAAAAGGGGGCTGGAGTATTTTAATGTTTGCATAAAAGGGTAGAAACATGCCTATATGGTCTATGTGTTTTCAACGCATAGACCCTATAGGCATACACTATTCAACACATATTAGTACTCACCATACTTATTTTCTAAGTCTATTACTATGCACATTTAGACAGCATGCCTATAGGATATAATAACATTGTTTTGATAAAGCTTATTTAGATACCATATCTATAGGGTTTCAATTAATCAATCTGTCACTTCTATTTTCTTGGTACGCTGTTAACCTGGACATCACGACTACAGTATCTTAATTAATCAATCAACTACTTTATTACTTCATCGTGTTACCATACATAGAAATCATGTCTATAAGGATAAAATCTTATAAAGTCAATTACATCTATTAACTGTTAGAAATCCTGCCTATAGGATATTGTCACTCACATAAGAAGTTGTTAATTCTGGGCTCTTAAAGTTGCTTTTACTACCCCGTATTTAGATACCATGCCTATAGGGTTGTAATGCCTTAATTTGCAAATCTGTTAGCCTAAAGCTGCATTGTTGCCTCTATAATGTTGGAAATCAGAATCACCTAGGAACCATGCCTATATGACTTAACGACTATAATGTTTATGAACTTTGAAATCATCCACTGCCTAAATCTGTCGTGTGTATTTGCTGCTTATGTGTGGGGGGTTAACTTGAGCCTTTTCTTGCATTTATGTAAAGTTCTATATGTTTTGAATGTGTGCTAGTTTTATCATTTTTGAGCATCCTAAGTAAAGTCTAGAACCACCCAAATAGCAGATCCAAAGCCTCCTGGACGATAGGCATGGGACGAGTAGTGCACTCATAGGACGCGATTTAGAATTAAATTAAAATGCTTCAGGTAAACACCTTTAACATAGTAATTGGGTAGCAGGAGATAATAGTATGTGCTTGCTAGATTATATGAGCAACCTCTACCCTAAGGGAGTTGCGAAGTATTATTTATGCTGTACGGGGTGATCCTTTAGGCTAAAATATTTAGGACCCCCCCCCCCCCCCCCATATTGATTCACACTTAGTCGTACAATTTAGAATAATTGAGTTGTACCATGTAACCTCTAAAGACTTGTACTGATTATATTTATAACTTAATTGTTGCCCGATTTTATTTACACTTGTTCATAATATAATCTTTATATTCTTTGTCTTCCCTCGCTTATATGATCACATAGGACAGTTATAATCTAATAATCCACATAGTATGAACTTTGGCCGGGACCCACAACTTTTGACCTCGAAGAGTGCCTAACACCTTCTCTTCGAGGTAAGTTGAACCCTTACATGATCGTTGGTTATACAGACTAGTTAAAATAGAGTTATATGCAAATAGATGCCCTAATGCACCTTAAACCGTAAGGTGGCGACTCTTCTCTTTTAATACCCATTTTAAAGAGTTGTCATATGTCAAAACCCGTCTTCGCGAGAAAATGGGGCACGCCAGTCCTAATCTTCTGTGCCTTAGCTCACCACCATCATCAATGGAACTCAGGCATGTAAGATCACCACCATTCAGAGAGTCAAAGTCTGCAACATAAATATTTTTGAACCTTTTTGCAATCAAAACCACTTCACTAGCTATAAGATTGTTGACAGTACAAGATCTTGACAAGAACTCCACTTAGTTTCCTTTGTCACAGATTAGAGAGACACCCAACAGGCTATATTTGAATCCATTTACATAACACATATTTTCAATTTAGTGGGAGAGTGCTTTGCTAGTCTTTCCAACTCCCAGAATATATCCCTTTTTGCCATTTACTAAAGACACACTCCCAACTTGCAGGGACTTAAGTGAGAGAAAATCATGCATTCTTCTAGTCATGTGTTTAGAGCAGCCACTATCCATGTACCATTTTTGACTACTTCTGATCACTACTTCCTCATCATCGTCTTTGTGTTCATCATCATCAGACATTTCCATGAGTGCCAATATAGAGTCATACTCTATAGATGCGCTTTCAATAGCCATCATGGAGGTTTCTACTCAGTCATCATCACCCTCAGATTCACAAGAGGAATCTCCCCAGGAAACTAAAGCTTACTTCACAACATTGTCAGTGATATATCTTCTCTTGAACCTCCTGTCGGGGACCAGGTTCCTCCTGACCACCTTGTTTGCATTGTATTTGTAGTGGTATTGCTTGTGGAGAGGACACTCTTTGATGAAATGTCTTGGCTTTCCGCATTTGTGATAGAAATTATTTCCTTTGGTGTTTCTGTTAGAGCTGCCTTTCTTGGGAATTCCTCCATTTCTATGAACCATTTTATGGAATCTTCGAGTAAGATAGGCCATGTCTGTGTCATCACCACCTGAGTCACTGTTGTCCGCCTTGAGAACCAGGTTCTTCTCCTTTTAGATTTCAAATTAGTTCATCTATGGTCAGCTTCGGAAATTCCTTGGCTTCTGTGATAGCATTAACTTTACTCTCCCAAGAACCTGGTAACACACTAAGTATTTTTCTGACCTATTTGTTTCTTGGGATAACTTCTCCAAGGGAGTGAAGATCATTGATGATGGAGGTAAATAGGGTATGAATATCCCAAATAGACTCATCCTCCTTCATCTTAAAAAGTTCATACTCAGTAGTAAGCATATCAATTTTCGACTGCTTGACTTGAGTGGTTCCCTCATGAGTAGTTTGGAGAGCTTCCCAGATCTCATTGGCAGACTGATAGGCTGAGTTGTGCTTGTATTCGTCTGGTCCAATGCCACAAACTAGAATCTTCTTTGCCCTAAAATTCTTCACGATGGCCTTTCGATCAGCATCATTGTACTCTTTTTTTGTCTTTGGAACTGTAACGGTAACTGTTCCCCCGCTAATGGTTTCATGGGGAAAAAGGTCTATCATATAACCTTTTAGAAAGGACCTACTCTGATACCAATTGATATAAACTAAGGGTTCATCTAACTGTATAGAGAACCTGGTTCACTATCACTTCCCACAGAAACAGTAGTAAGTAAAGAACACAACAATAATTAAGTGAAAAACTCCCAACTCACAGGATTAAAAACCACGACCTACCCTTGTAGGATTCAACTTTATTATAACTTAGAAAAATTTAGATTACAACCTATTACAATCTAGGAATTAAACTCTTAATCCCTCAACCCTTATAATAACTCTATTGTAAGCCTCTGTGTAATAGTTTTATTACAAAGATACACATTTGACTAATTTTAGTCAAAACAACCAAAATGATAATGATTTTAAATATGTCCTACTGAATGGTTCTGAAAAGCTGTGTAGGAATTACAAGTGAATAACATGAAATAAAGACACAACAATACTAAAGGACATAAGACATAAATAATGCTGGGAACTAGTCCTTTATTCTGTCGCTGCTTTGTTCTTCAATGCCTTAGAGGAAATAAGGGTGGCTGCACACTTGAGAGAATTCAGTGTTTAGGTTTTGCAAGTGTTAAATGAATCCCTTGGCCTCATGTTAATAATATATGTGTGAGGAAATAAAAGATGATGCAAGGGAGTGTCCGGAATACTGCACACTTCAATAGTGTTGTTGTACTATTGTGAGTATAATGCAATAGCTTTAACAACTGTAGAGTTGACTTGTACTGCGACCAGAGGAACTGATCCATATATGTTCCCTTATCTGATTTCATTGAGAATTGAACCAGACATCTGACTAGTTACTTTGAATGCAAAGGAACTAATAGTATCAGGTTCTTTATATGGTTCTCTCATGAAGTTTGTGAAATCATCAAACACATAAGATGCATAACTTATCAAGAATGTAAACCCAATGATTCACCCCTAAAAGGACCAATTTTTACTGAGTCCAATCCTGTTGTTACTCCCTCTAAACCCTCTATTTCTGGTCCCCTACGATGTTGGAAAAGTCAAAACCCCATAAAGTTTGTATCATCACCCTCTCCTCTTGTTCTGACTGACAAGCCCAACTCTGAGAAAATAGCGCCTGTGTCTCGATTTCTTCAAAACACAAAGGAAATTAGAGAAGATGATGATGGTTTACAGATAACGAGTCAAACTATCGTGACTGAGAAAGTTAGTATGGAGGAACACACAGTTTCTGGTAGTGTTGCAGACATCCATAAGCCTGAGAAAGATGGAAATAAGGCTGTTGAGGGAGATGTTCAAGATAACCATACCAAATTAGGTAATCTTCCTTCTCATCCTACTGGTAAAGGGGTATAAGACACGTCTGTGGAGTTTGAGGGTTATTTAAATGAAAAAGAATAGGGTAGATAGAATATCCTTGAAAGTGAAACAGAAATTGTGGTTTGTTTTGTTGAAACCTTAAGTGCGAGTGGTAGTTATGTAGAGAATCAAGGGGAACTACAGGTTAGGGGGAACTAGTGAGCCAGGGGGAACTGATGGATGAGTGTGAAATAGGGTAACCGACTGAGGGGCCTCATCCCCCTACCCAGGGAGAGTATGAGTCGTCAGTACTCCTAACTTCTCCCACTTGGGATGAGACACCAGATTCCTCGAGGCCTGACTTGGATAGCTTTGACAATCCCCAGTTCATGTCCCCTATACTTTTACCTCTGGAAGTTGTGTATCTTGAGAAGGAACCTGGTCCGTACTTCTTCTCATGAAAATGATGATGTTGACTATGATGATAATGTTGTGTTGAGATTTATAACTACAAGGGCTGGTTCCAGAGAATGAAAAATGTTGCTTACAAGCCCTCATTACAAGGAAACATAAAAGGCAAGTAGGAGAAGAAGAAAAAAGTAAGGCTAGTGAAGAGTCAGTTGGTAATGAGAAGGAGGTGCCACTCACTGATGCGGTCAACACTAATGATGTAGAGACTGGAAAGGAAGAACCACCTCCTGTAAGAAAGAATTCAAAGAAGAGTGTTGTTGCTAAGGGAAATGGAAAAGTGTCTGAGAAAGATATCCAAGTGAAGATGATGAGGAGAAGCAGAAAGAAAAATGGGAGGAAAGGCTCCTCAAAAGAGGAAAGTCAATACAAGTGAGGAACCTGGTTTCTCCAAAAACCCAAAGGTGGAGTTGTCCGAGTTGGAGAGAAAGGTAACTCTCAAAACTCAAAAGGTGTTGCTCGGTCGAGTATTCGATCCAGAAATTGCTGAGCAGATAGGAATGAAGGAACTTCTGGACGTTGTGGAATTGCAAAAGTGGAGTCATGTTTTTACTCCCCCAAGTCCAAAGGTTTATGAGGATGAGGTAAGGAGTTTCTACGCCGGTCTATTTGATGTGGATGAGGATACGTTGTGCTTGAATGTGAATGGAAAAGAATTTATCCTGGATTAATACGCGCTTGGAAAATCCTTGGAGTGCTAATAATTAGCCTGGGAATAGTTGAGGGAATTGCATCATCTGCCTTTAAGACGCTGATTGTGAAAAGGGAAGATACTTTGTCAAGGCTCAAGGTGTACAAGAAAGAACCTAAGCTAGAGTTTCGGCTTATGTTCGAAATGGCGAATAAAGTGTTGCTGCCTCGGTCTGAGAGGAGGTCTTTTGCTTCCATCATGGACTTGGTTCTCATTGAGGCACTGGCTTCCTACATATCCATCAGCCTTCCAGGACTCATGATTGAGCATATGATGAAAGTGGCAAACATTAGGGATGGCAAGCATGGTCTTCTGTATGGGTTCTTCCTCACAAGAGTTTTTGAGCATTTTGATGTCTCGTTGGGAAACGCAACTATGGGGACCAGGAATCAGATGTTCATTATGAGAACCGCGGAAGAATGTGAATGCGTGCTGACGAAAGGAGGAATGGAGAGCAATTCAACCATCTCCAATCTGATTGAGGCTCAAGAGTCAGCAACTACAGAGATTAAGCGATTACATGCTGAGAATGCTATCTCCGGGGATTTGTCCAAGTCTTCTTCCTAATAAGGATTTTTTCAACCTTTTATGTGAAGACCTCATAGGCGAATACTTGAGATATCCAGACTGCCCCAGAGAGGAACGTGCCCACGAGACCGTACTCGAGCTTTGGATCAATGTCCCCAGAAGCAAGGGTTTATGTTGAATAGGCATACCCGACTTCCAGCTAATTTCGCATTTGAATGATACCAATCGAGATGGCTTTTTCAGGGACTGGCCTCCCAAGAAAAAATATAGACAAGCAGATGCCCTTGTCTTCGAGCTTTCATTCCTTAATCCACTGATTCCTTCCTTCATATACCTCCCCAATGAGATGGGGAATAAACCCCCTATTTAGACTTTTGGGGGGCGCGACTTATGTCTGTGGCCCTATGCCCGACCATGCCGAGGAAATACTCTGTTTACGATTCTCTCAAATATGAATTTTTAGACAACGTCCTAGGCATAGGGGAGATCAGAGAAACAGGGAACGCCTAGATGACATTTTTCTTCCTGGGCTGCAGTAAGTAGATCGAGAGGTCATTCTGCCCCTTGTCCGCTCTGACCGTGTGTCTGTTGAAGAATGAGCCGATGACTCAAAGGCACTGGCTTGGTTAAGGAAAAGCGGGCACTACGGTAAGACGTAAAAACACCTGATCCTATTCCGACCTCGATATGTGGAATCGTCTTGCGCCATATGTACTGAGATTGTTCGGGAGACATGGTCCAAGCCCGGTGAAAAAAAAGCATAAGAAGAGTCCGATAATGGCCGGTCTTTAAAGGCCCTTAAGAAAGAGGCTTAAGTCATCGATGGAAATCCGATAACGCTTTTCTTTTTGCTCCGCGAGCAAGGAGCGAGCTAAGTAAATCTTACCTGAAAATGAGTGAGATTCAATTATTTTTCCTTTGTAGTTTTTGTTTTGTCATTTTTTTTTCCTTCTTCTCTATGATCCCAAAACTTCACATAATACGTATAATTACAT
The DNA here is from genome assembly GCA_000715115.1 of Nicotiana otophora. Taxonomy (NCBI): domain Eukaryota; kingdom Viridiplantae; phylum Streptophyta; class Magnoliopsida; order Solanales; family Solanaceae; genus Nicotiana; species Nicotiana otophora. Next base: position 23,064 of record AWOL01S0045763.1, read on the forward strand.
TCTCGTCTCAATTTTTTTTNGAGCATAAGATGAGTTCGATAATGGCTAGTCTTTATTTTGGGAAAGCTGGTGGCCGCGTGTGAATTCTTTCAAGGCAAAGGGCGGCCTCTCCACTAAGCTTTGATCTACGCGCACTAGCTTCCTCGGCGACTAATGCCCTTCTGCTGGTCTTTCGGAAACACTTTGGACCAGCTCAATCTAGGAAGTTCAGAGGGTAGGAAGTATCAGATGGTACTGACTTTCATACAGGTGCTGCATGGCTGTCGTCATCTTGTGTCGTGAGATGTTTGGTCAAGTCCTATAACGAGCAAAACACTCGTTTTGTGTTGCTGAGACATGCGCCTCCCCAGGATGGAAAGAAGCTTGAAAGAATGGATCAATTCATTCAACAAGATCTGTTCGGATTAGACCAGGATGAATGGGATTGGTCTGACCTCTCTCTCGGATGTAAGACTCTCGCCGCTGACAGATGTCCCATGCCACCTTTCGTGAACATACCATAATCAAAAGGTACAACGGCCCGAGTGACCATACTTAACATAAATGTAGCCACTGGAGCCATTCTAAAAAGGGAGAAATTTTCTTTCGCAGAGGTCAAAATGTTTTTCTATAGACCTCCACTCCTTAGATGAAATAAGATCTTTCCACTCATTGTTTTCCAAAGCTGTCTAAATCTCATTCTGTGAGACTTCGCCTTCGATCACCAAAGTTTCCGGCTCGTAGATCTAAAAGGATCCAGCCATATGCCTAACCGGATATCGTTTGTCCACAAACAAAACAAAAACAAAGTTGATATTTAGTAGTAGTTCATGAGACCTCTAATTCCCACATTCCAGCGTGCTATCAAGATCGCTTTTTTAAGCAGTGACCTTAATAACCGAGAGTCTTCTAAAACTCTCTGCCACAAACTAAAGACTTGAATTACCTTGCGCCGGTATCATTTCGCTTGAGCCGGGAACTCCTGTTTACCTTGAGACAGGTATTCCTTCTTATAGATATCACCGAAAAAGCGGAAGACTAAGAAGACTTTGTCTCGCCCACGCCCAGGAAAGAAAAGATCAGATCAGCAACGGCTTTCGAGTAGAGGATTTTTTTGCTTTTCATTATTCCCTCGGAGTTGAGTTATAGTTAGCAGATGGGATCTAATTCATTAGAGGAAGGGATGGTGATTAACTGATAGAACCTCTTCTCTTCTTTCAAATCGCATCTCTCAAGTGAGAAGAAAAGGCCCCCCACGGAGCGGTGGGAAAGCAAGGGCGTAGCAGGAAGAAGAAGTATGAAAGCAGCANAAAGAAGCTCGAGGTTCAAGCTCACCCAGAAAAGCATGGTACCCAGTTTTAGTGTTCCCCTGGCAGAGGAGAATCCCTAGTTGAATTCTGAGAATGAGAGGTTGAGGAAAACGGCCGAGGACCTGAAAGAGTAGATGATCATTGATCAACAAATTGCAAATGATAAAATGGACAACCTCTTCAAGGCCTTTGCTCCTTAATCCTTTTTTTCTGCTCAGTGATCCCTATCTTATTCCCTTTTCAATCCCATCCAAATTTCGTCCACTTTTGATATTGTTGTTGTTTAATGACTTTCGCATCTTTGGTTGTTTAAACTTGTAATATTTGGTATTGTTGATATTGTTGCACCTATATTTAATTTTTATCATCTATGGGTAATCACTGTCTATTTTGTGCAATGTTGCTCTCTTGTCTTCTTGTTATTATTCATGTTGTGTGCACACAAGTGGCATGAGTTAAAGTTGCTGAACTTATTTTTGCTTTTGCTAATTTTATTATTATTTTCAATGATTTTTGTTTGTTTTGCAGAATGAAACTCATGTTATTAACATGATCAATTTTAGGCATGATCCGTAAGGGGAACATGTGGGAATCTAGTTCTCAGGAAAATATTAATTCTGGGTTTGCCATCAACAAAAAGGGAAAAATTGATAAGTTATGCTATTTTGGGTTTTGATGATTTGCCAAACTTTATTGAGAAACCAGATAGGAACTAGATGCGTTCAGTTACCTTGGGCTTGCTGTGTCTGGCCAAATGTTCTGATGTCTGGCCAAATGTTCTCAAGGAATCAGATAAGGAACCTAGTATGAAAAGTTCCCCAATCATCGTACAGTCAATAAAAGTTATCTCACTATACCGACTGGCAGTAGTGCAACGGCACAACCGCTGCTGCTAGAGGCTAAAATTAAAAGATGTATTATCTCTATCTATTCTCACATGCTCTCTCATATAATATAAAATATGATACAAGGTTTGACCTAACACTTTAGATCTTAAAAACACATTCTCTCAAGTGCTAGCTGCCACTGTTTCTCCAGGTGCAGTCAACGTTGCTACAAACACAAGGAACAGATTCCAACACTGAAGATGTCTTAAGTCCTTAAGTTGGTTGTGTCTTTGTATTTTGCTCTTTACTTGTATTCCTACATGGCTTTCTAAAGATGTCTTTTGATCTTTACTTGTATCCCGAGTGGATCTATAATATTCAACCATTATTATTTTGATGGTGTTGATTAGAGTTAGTCATAGTGTGTTGCTTTGTAATAGAGTTGTAACGACCCGACCGGTTAATTTGAGACTTATAGCCCATTTTCCCCATTTCTACTTCTTTTTATGTTATTTATCTATATTATGTTATATCGGGTTAGTTGGTTCGGGACCGGAGTGGTTTCAGAGTGAATTGAGACAGTTTGTCTCTTAAATAGAAACTTAAGTAGGAAAAGTCAACCGGATGTTGACCTATGTCTAAACGATCTCGGATTTGAACTCTGATGATTACGTTAGCTCCGTTAGGTGATTTTGGACTTAGGAGTGCGTCCGGAATGTGATTTGGAGGTCCATGATAGAATTCAGCTTAAATTGGCGAAATAGGAAATTTGACGATTTCAGTCGGTAGTGAAAAATTTGATATCGGGTTCAGAATGGAATTCCGAAAGTTGGAGTAGGTTCGTAGTGTCATTTGTGACGTGTGTGAAACATTTGAGGTCATTCGGACGTGGTTTGGTTGGTTTCGGCATCAGTTGCCGAATTAGGAAATTAGAAGTTCTTAGGCTTGAATCCGAGGGTAATTTGGTGTTTGGATATTGTTTAGAGTGATTCGATGGATCGACTAAGTTTGTATGCTGATATATCACTTATTGGTATTTTTGGTTGAGGTCCCGAGGGCCTCGGGGTGATTCCGGGTGGTTAATAGATTTGTCGAAGTTGGACTTTGCAGCTGGAGATGCTGCTTTTGCTATTTCCGCACCTGCAGAAGAAAGGGTCATAGGTGCGAGGCCGCTGGTGCGTGTGAGTTGTGCGCAGGTGCGGGAGACGCTGGGCCAAGGCTGGGAATGCAGGTGCAAAGAATTGGCTGCATCTGTGATCCCGCAGGTGCGAGGCCTTGAGCGTAGATACGGAGATGAGGAGTTTGGGCTAGTTTCGCAGATGCGTGCCTGGGACCGCATAGGCGAGTCCGTAGGTGCGAGGAAGGTGTCCGCAGGTGCGGAAGCTGGGTGATTAAGTGAGTTGCGTAGGTACGGCTTCTTGGACCGCAGGTGCGGTCGCGCGGTGCGAGAAAATGGCCGCAAGTGTGAAAAACTTGAGCAGAAACCATAAATAGAACCCTTCGCGAATTTTGGTCATTCTTCACAATTTCAACTCGGTTTTTAGAGCTTTTGGGAGAGATTTGAAGAGGGAATCAAGGTTATTTCATTGAGGTAAGTTACTTGAGCCCTATTACTTGTATATAAGATAATTTCCCATTGTTCTAATCATGGTAATTAGTGAAAATGTGGGGTTACGCTTGTATTATTTGGAGAGTAATTTAAGGATTTGAAGGACCAAACGATGTCGGATTTTGATGAATTTGGCATGGTTAGACTCATGAGTGAATGAGCTTTCTATTTTTGTAAATTTGGTCGGATTTTGAGACGTGGGCCCCGGGGCCGGTTTTTAGCCAATTTTGGGTTTTGGTCTAATTTTGTAGTTTTTCTTGTGGAATTCATTCCTTTAGCGCGTATTGATGGTATTGTACTGATTGTGAATAGATTCGGAGCGTTTGGAGACTGATTCCTGAGGCAAGATCATTGCGGGTTAGAGATTTGACCGATTTGAGGTAAGTAACGATTGGAAATCTGGTCCTGAGGGTATAATACCCCGGATTTTGTATCATTCTACTATTTTTAGTGACGCACATGCTAGGTGACGGGCATGTGGGCGTGCACTGTTGAGGATTTGTGACTTGGTCCGTCTCGTAGCAACTGTAAAGTTGCATACTTTGTTGAAACCAT
>AWOL01S0045763.1:42463-86387 GCA_000715115.1 Nicotiana otophora
AGCGAGGTAAGTGTCGTGGTTAACCTTGACTTGAGGGAATAGAACCCTTAAATTATTTGTTATGTGAAATACATGTGAACGATGTATAGGCGAGGTGACGAGTGTCTATACGTTGTCAAATTAATTGTTTGCCTGCTTACTTGAAAAATCATAAATTATTTTAAATCATAAATTAATTATTATAATAATTATTTCTGTCCTATTCTTTGCCAAATATTAATTTTTGAATTCTTGCATTAATTGTTACATGCTATTTGAATTATGTGTTTTAATTGTTATTTGACATTTAACATATTAAATATTAAACTGCCAATTTTCTCCCTGATTTCCATAATAATTTGCTATTTGTCATTGTTTGTTTCATAATTAAATCATAATTATTGTATGTTTGTTGTCTTATAATTTTATATTAATTGTTGCATTTATTGGGGAAGTTTCTTCTATAAGAATTGGTAAATGGATATATTGGAGGATCGGGTTGCACGCCGCAACAAAATTGATTGAAATGGATATATTGGAGGATCGGGTTGCACGCCGCAACAGGCTTATTAAAAAGTCCATATGGGAGGATCGGGTTGCACGCCGTAACAGACTTATTAAAAAATCCATATTCGAGGATCGAGTTGCACGCTGCAACAGACTTATTAAAAGTCAATATTGGGGGATTAGATTGCACGCCGCAACAGACTTATTAAAAAATCCATATTGGAGGATCGGATTGCACGCCGCAACAGACTAATTAAAAGTAAATATTGGGGGATCGTACTGCACGCCGCAACAGACTTATTTAAAGGTCTATATTTACTTGATGAAATAAATATATGACAGACTTGATTAAAGGGAATATATTAGGAGAGCGAGTTGCACGCTGCAACAGAATTGAATATGAATATGTTGTGAGAGCAGGTTATACGCTGCAACAGATTTGATTGAAATGATAATTGGTTACGACTGCTGAATTGGCTTCAATTATTATAAATGAGTTACCTGATTTATTTCTATTATTTGTTGTAGTTACTAATATTGGGTACAAGTTAATGTAAGTGACCCGCCTTAGCCTCGTCACTACTTCGTCGAGGTTAGGCTCAGCACTTATCAGTACATAGGGTCGGTTGTAGTGATACTACACTCTGCACTTCTTGTGCAGATTTCAAAATTGGTCTAAGTGGCGTACCGTAGACTTGCTCGAATGTTAGCTACCCAGAGGAGACTTGAGGTATAACTGTATGGCGTCCGCAGTTCTGAAGTCCCCGTCTATTTTACTTTAGTTGTGTGTTTATTTCAAGACAACTTTAGTTTATTCAGACCTTTATTTGTATTATTCTTGAAGCTCGTGCACTTGTGACACCAATTCTGGGATGGTATTTAGACATCGTTATTTTTTTTATGTATTATTCACTACATTTTATACTTTACTTCCGCATTTGTTCTTTCTTATTAATAAATTTAGAAATTATTTTAAAAATGGATAATATTAATCTAACGTTGGCTTGCCTAGCACGTGAAATGCTAGGCGCCATCACAGTCCGAAGATGGAAATTTTGGGTCGTAATAGTTGGTATCAGAGCACTAGGTTACATAGGTCTCACGAGTCACGAGAAAGCTTAGTAGAGTCTGAAGGATCGGTACGGAGACGTATGTACTTATCTCTCAGAGGATATGAAGTTTAGGAACAATATCATTTCTTTCTTATTTTGTCGTGTGTTTTTTTTATATCATCGATGATTGAACAATTATACTATTTTTCTCTCGCAGATGGTGAAAACACGTAATACCTCTACCGATAGACAGGGACCAGAACACCTGGTGGCAACTATGGCCAAGGGTAGAGGTCGAGGCTGTGGTCGTGCTAGCGGCCGAGGTAGAGCTCAGTCCAGAGCTCGAGCAGCTGCACCTGTTGAAGAACCTCAGGTGGACCTTCAGGAGGAGGTTCCAGTTCAGAATGTACCAGTTGGACCAGTTCAGGTCCCGGAAGGATTCATAGCCACTCCAGTACTTCAGGACGCTCTAGTCCATTTGGTAAGTCCTATGGAGGGCGTGGCCCAGAATGGTACATTTCCAGTGGCACCATCCGTCTCATAGGCTGGGGGAGGAGCACAAACTTCCACTACTCCCGCTCCGGAGCAGATGGTTTCCTAGAATCAAGCTCCAGTAGCCCCGCTAGTTGGGGTAGTTTATCATGTTGCTGCGGCACAGACCGGTGATAGGCCCGCCATATCTTTTGAGGCCTTATTTAGACGGGATAAGTTTACTAATCTCTTTCCAGTTCACTTTAGTGGTACACCTTTTTTGGACCCACATGATTATCTAGAATGCTGCCACGAGGTGCTGCGGAACATGGGCATAGTTGAGACCAATGGGCTTGATTTTCCTGTATTTCAGAAGACGGGTTCCGCCAAGAGATGGTGGAGAGATTATACATTGACCAGACCAGTTGGATCACCTGCACTTACCTGGGAGCAGTTCTCTCATCTATTTCTGGAGTAGTTTCTCCCTATCATACTGAGAGAGGAATTATGCAAGCAATTTGAGCATCTACAGCAGGGCAGTATGAATGTTACTCAGTATGCGTCCTGTTTTGTGGATTTGGCCAGCCATGCTCTCCTTTTACTACCTACAGAGGGAAAGAGAGTGAGGAGGTTTATTGAGGGACTCACTCACCCTATCAAACTTTAGATGGACAAGGAGATCGGAAGTAATATTTCTTTTCAAGCGGCTGCTAATGTTGAAAGAAGGATCGAGATGGTTCTTGCACAGGAGAGAGGGCAGAGGTCCGATAAGAGGCCTCGTCAGTTCGGTGGTTTCAGTGGTGCCTCGTCTGGAGGAAGGGGTAATTTTGGTAAGGGTGATCCTCCCAGACCATTTCATTCACCATTGCATGCATCTCCTGGTGCTTCAGTGAGTTACGGTCCTATTATGCCTTACTCTAGGCAGCTAACATTTAGTGCACATTCAGATCCTATCAGTGCATCACCATTCCATAGTTACTACAGTGGTTATCCGACCCATTTGGGTAAGCTTCAGCTTCAGCAGCCACGGCATCAGGATGGGTGTTATGAGTGTGGGAACATTGGTCACATCAGGAGGTATTGCCCTAGATTGACGAGTAACAGATCTCGGCAAGGTTCTCGTGCCATCATACCAGCACCGGTTGCTTCACCGCCTTCTCATCCATCTAGAGGTAGGGGTCAGGCAGCTAGAGGTGAAGGTCAGGCTATTAGAGGTGGAGGTTAGGCCATTGGAGGTGGAGGTCAGACTGTCAGAGGTGGAGGTTAGCGAGTTAGAGGGCATCCCATGGACGCAGTTCAGAGTGGTGGGACCCAGCCCCGATTTTATGCTTTTCCAGCTAGGCCTGAGGCGAGTCATCTAATGTTGTGATTACAGGTATTATTCCAGTTTGCCATAGAGATGCTTCAGTTCTATTTGATCAAGGATCTACTTATTCCTATGTGTCCTCCTATTTTGCTTCATATTTTGTTGTGCCTTGTGATTCTCTAAGTGCTTCCGTGTGTGTATCTACACCGGTGGGAGACTCTATTGTAGTAGATCATGTTTATCGTTCGTTTGTGGTTACTATTGGTAATGTGAGACTAGTGTGGATGTTTTACTTATTGATATGGTATATTCTGATGTCATCTTGGGTATGGATTGGCTGTCTCCTTATCATTCTATATTGGATTGTCATGCCAATACAGTGACCCTAGCTATGCCGGGGTTACCTGGTTAGATTGGAAAGGAACTCCTGGTCATTCTGCCATCAGGTGTTATTTCTTATATGAAAGCTCGGCGTATTGCCGAGAAAGGTTGTCTAGCCTATTTGGCTTATATTCGTGATCCTAGTACGGATTTTGCATCTATGGACTCAATACCAATTGTTCGTGAATTTCCAGAAGTATTTCCTGCAGATTTTTTCGGGATGCCACCCAACAGAGATATTGACTTCTATATTGATTTGGCTCGGGGCACTCAGCTCATTTCTATTCCACCATACCATATGGCCCCACAGAGTTGAAAGAATTGATAGATCGGTGACAAGACTTGCTTGATTTGGGATTCATTAGACCTAGTGTCTCAACCTGGGGTGCACCAGTATTATTTGTAAAGAAAAAATATGGCTCTATGCGGATGTGTGTAGATTATCGGTAGTTGAACAAGGCCACTATCAAAAACAAATATCCGCTGGCAAGAATTGATGACTTATTTGATCAGCTTCAGGGTGCCAAGGTATTTTCGAAGATCGATAGGAGGTATGGTTACCATCAGTTGAAGATTAGGGCATCTGATGTCCCTAAAACAGCTTTACGGACTCGGTATGGGCATTACGAATTCCTAGTGATGTCATTTGGGATGACAAATTCCCCAGCAGCATTTATGGATTTGATGAATCGGGTGTTCAAGCCTTATTTGGATTCTTTTGTGGTTGTATTCATTGATGATTTCTTGATTTACTCCAACAGTCGAGAGGAACATGAGCAGCATCTTCGTAGTGTGCTTCAGACTTTGAAGAGTAATCAGTTATATGCCAAATTTTTAAAATGTGAGTTTTGGTTAGACTCAGTTGCCTGTTGGGGCATGTTGTATCGGCAGAAGGCATAAAACTAGATCCTAAGAAGGTTGAGGCTGTTCAGAATTCCCCTAGACCTACTTTAGTTACATATATCTAGAGTTTTTTGGGTTTAGCAGGTTATGATCGTCGGTTCATGAAAGGGTTTTCATCTATAGCAAGCCCATTGACCAGACTGACCTAGAAACGCGTTCCATTTGGATGGTCAGACGAGTGTGAGTTTAGATTTCAGAAGCTCAAGACTGCTTTGACTACGACGCCAATGTTGGTATTATCCACATGTTCAGGATCTTATACGGTGTATTGTGATGCATCTCGCGTTGGTCTTGGTGCAGTATTGATAAAAGATGGCAGGGTGATTACATATGTGTCACGACAATTGAAAGTTCACGAGAAGAATTATCCAGTTCATGACTAAGAATTGGCAGCCATTGTTCATGCTTTGAAGATTTGGAGGCATTACCTTTACGGTGTCTCGTGTGAAGTATTTACTGATCATCGTAGCCTTCAGTATCTGTTCAAACAAAAAGATCTCCATTTGAGGCAGAGAAGATTGTTGGAGTTGTTGAAAGATTATGATATCACTGTTTTATATCACTCCAGAAAGGCCAATGTGGTGGTTGTTGCTTTGAGTAGAAAGGCTGTGAGTATGGGCAGTCTTGCATATATTACGGTTGATGAGAGGTCGTTAGCTGCATATGTTCAGATTTTGGCTAATCAGTTCGTGAGGTTAGATGTTTAAGAGCCCAGTCGGGTTTTAGCTTGCACAGTCGCTCAGTATTCTTTATATGAGCGCATTAGAGAGAGGCAGTATGATGAACCTCATTTACTTGTCCTTAAGGACACGATGCGGCACGGTGATGCCAAACAGGTTGCTCTGGGGGGAGATGGAGTTCTGTGAATGTAGGGTCGTATTTGTGTGCCTAATATGGATGGGCTTCGTGAATTAATTCTTGAAGAGGCACATAGTTCTAGGTATTTTATTCAACCCGTTGCCGCTAAAATATATCAAGATTTACGGCAACATTACTAGTGGAGGAGAATAAAAAAGGATATAGTTTCATATATAGCTAGGTGTCTGAATTATCAGTAAGTTAAGTACGAGCATTAGAGGCCTAGCAAGGTGATTGCATATGCGTCGCGGCAATTGATAGTTCACAAGAAGAATTATCCTGTTCATGAATTAGAACTGGCAGCCATTGTTCATGCGCTGAAGATTTGGAGGCATTACCTCTACGGTGTCTCGTGTGAGGTATTTACTGATCATCGTAGCCTTCAGTACCTGTTCAAACAAAAAGAACTTAATTTGAGGCAGAGAATATGGTTGGAGTTATTGAAAGACTATGATATCACCATTTCGTATCATCCCGAAAAGGCCAATGTGGTGGCTGATGGTTTGAGTAGAAAGGCTGTGAGTATGGGCAGTCTTGCGTATATTCCGGTCGGTGAGAGGCCATTAGCTGCAGATGTTCAAACTATGGCTAATCAGTTCATGAGGTTATATGTTTCATAACCCAGTAGGGTTCTAGATTGAACAGTCGCTCGGTCTTCTTTATATGAGCGCATCAGAGAGAGGCAGTATGATGATCCTCATTTACTTGTCCTTAAGGACATGGTGCGGCACGGTGATGCCAAACAGGTTGTTGTGGGGGAAGATGGACTTTTGCGAATGCAGGGTCGTATTTGTAGACCCTATAACAAATATAGAATAACCCAGTAACACATCTGGGCCTTCAAATAAGCTTAGCACTTCGCATGGACAACATGCCCAAACTCCAGGTACAGACATTGTATTTCAGACCTCCAGTACCAAAGCAGGCCCAACATACCGGGCCCAAACGAATAACTTAGTTACACAAATGGATGCCAAACTTAGCCATACAAGTGACAAACTACACATAGAGTTAATTAAACACTTAGTTCTTAAAGTTGTAACTAACAGCAATTTTAGACAAGATATAAAGCACACAAGGAAAGGCACGCAAATAATATATGAAGCAAGGTTTATGGTTATAACTCCAGAAACAGAGTTTAAGAGCAACATGGTTATTTCAATTTCAAACAAAGTTTCAAAACAAAGCATGGTCAAAAACTATCTTAAAGAGCTTTAGGCAGGGGTTTGAACATGAAAATCTAGTAGTGTCATAGACAAGAACCAGTAAGATACAGTCTTAACATGGAAGCTTCAACACGAGAGACTAATGAGAACAACTAACTTGCAGAGATTAACATGTGAAATATTCAGGGAAATATAGCTTATCACACAAAGGTTTTAAATCCAATAGGTAAGCATTAAGGTGAAAAGAGGCTGGCTTTTAGGAAAATAAAGTAAGCAGGCATCATGTGAAGATGGAAGGGACTTGTCTTAGTCGACAAAAAGAAAAGTAAACTAGACATGTGTTGGAATTCACCTTAGAAGTCTCAAACGATCAGTGAGCACACAACAACAAAGCACAGAACAAGTTTGCCTTGGCATTGCAATAGTATTAGCATTTATAGAATTCATATAATCACAAGTTGATTTAAGGGAAATAGTACGTATACATGAAAGATTGTCATAGGCACATTTCAATAGGTTCTGGGCATGCATTAATTTCCTAGGAGATTCTAAGTCATGGATTCATGATAGGCAACAGTCTTGAGTAATCAATTAGACTTAATCATGAAGATAAGCAATCAATCATGCTGGACATCTACAATGGCATGCATTGAGGCTAGTAATGTCAAGGAAGAGCATACTAGGCTAAGCACTTAGACAGTGTCATCACATAATTTGCAGCAGAACATCAGGTGATGCATAAGGGATTCAACAGGAAAAAAACAGTTCTGGGCAGACGTAATTTCCTTGACATTACAGTTCTAGAAAAAAACATGAATCGGGTTTAATCGTAAACCAAGTAGACATCATGAATCGACTTAGCTCACTATCAGAATTAGAGCAGGCTTGAAGTGGCATAACATCAAACACTGGAAGAAACACACACAATCATAGAGTAATAAAATTATGAGAGTATAAGATACTAACCAGTTGCGAACAAACTAAACAAAGGTAGAAGAACTAAAAAATCTCAAGAATAGTTGCGATTACTGGAGAACGGGGAAACCCCAAATTGCCAATGCTTCATAGTTCACAAGATCCTTGAAATGGTCCCCGAGCAGTGCTTGCATTGGAGGAGGTTAATGAACAGAATCCGGTGGCCTTGGCTTTCAGCTGGCCAAAAATTAAAATCTCAAAATAGTATAGAATGAATAAGAGTGGGAGAATAGTTGTAGTAGTAGTGGTAGAAGTAGTCGTTCAGTATTATAGGGGAAGTGGGGAAAGGGGATTTATATAACGATCGATTTGAACAAACAATCATGGAAAACGGTCAATTTAAATATAGAAAAGGAAAGAAAAGATCTCATACAATCAGAATCGGTAAAGGAGATGGAGATATCAAACCCTTGTTGGGTTCAACCAACTGTAAATCAAACTAGGAGTGCAAGAACCTCCTCCTTTCAAATGTATATAGATGAAATACCATATGAATCCTTGAAGATCAAAGTCAATCCGGCCTGATTTTGAAAGGCAGTTCTTGCCAAAAATAGGGCAAGAACTAAGTAACACCACAGACGTGTACACAATAGCGAAGTATCACAAAATAGGTAAGTGAATCATGGATGGATTCTATTTTGGGGCCGGATTTGGAGAGGATTTAGAGTTATGGCAGCGAGGGTTCGTGAAAAAGAAGAGATGAGTGCAAAGGCGTCCGGTTGGGGGGAATGGTCTTTAGGGTTTGGTTATTGCGATATAAGGAGAATGTGGAATTTATTATGGGTCGTTGATCATTTGAGATCAACGACCAAGATTAAATAGGAAACTAGGTGGGTCAAAGGTAATGGGTCATTTGGTTGGGCTGCTGAGGGATCAAAGAAGTGGCCTGGGTATTTGGGCCTGTAATTTGGTCCGTAAATTAGCCCTACATTGGGCTATAAATTAAATATATGATATTTATTGAAAATAGTTTATAAAAAGTAATTGATGAATAATAAAAATATTACATATGCATTAAAATGTGTGAAAATAATACTTTAACATTATAAAAATATAAAAATGCTATTTTAGCATAAATAATATAATAAATATAATTATGTATAGAACATAGGCTATAATTGCAAACGTTGTGTAAATAGCTCAAAAATGCGAATGTAGTTATATGAAAATGAAGCGAAATGTTATAAAACATATATGTAGGCATAATAATAAATTTGGATGATTAAGTCATCACAAAAAAAGTTTCAAAGGATAATTAATAAAAATTTGAACAATTTAAATGCAAGAAAATCAATTTTAAAGCCTTACAAAATATGAAGAATTATATAAGAAACTCATATGACTATTGTAAATTGGTGATGATCCAGAAATAATATTTTGAAAGTATATATGATATTTATTAAAATATGAGGCTAAAATTGAGTATCAACAAGGGCATGCATGTTTTTCTCGTGGATTGCCAAAGTCAAAGTTCAAAGATCACAAAGTATGTGATGCATGTGTGAAAGGGAAGCAGGTCAGGTCCTCATTCAAACGAAAGAAGGAAGTGAGAGCCTCAAGGTCACTCGATCTTCTTCATATGGATCTGTGTGGACCTATGAGGATGCCTAGTAGAGGAGGAAAGAAGTGCATCTTTGTTATTGTTGATGACTACTCCAGATTGACATGGACTTTATCTCACGACCCAATTCTTTGATAGTCCGGGATGGCGCCCAGCGCCGCTGCTAGGCAAGCCAACGGTGGACTAACCATGTGATTTCCTCTTTTAATAAATTTCCAAGTATTTAAATTCCATTAGTTACGAGATTATTAAACAACAAATTTGAATAAATAAAACGAAAGAAGCTGGGTGCAATCATAACAAAAGTAATAATCCAAAACCATAAAATTTGCTAGTGTGTGTGCCAAGACCTGGTGTTACAAGTGTATAATCACTACTAGATTATACAAACTCTATCTACTATCTGAAATAAAGTAGACAGAAAGTAAATACAAAAGAGAGAGACTTCGGGTGCTGCAGAACGACTCGGAATGCAGCTCACTACTAAGTCTCGATGTATCAGAAGTGCGTGCTGGGATGATTTCAAGATGCACATGCCTCAAATCATTCACGGTTAGTGCAGAAGTGTAGCGTGAGTATATAAACAATATGTATCCAGTAAGTATCTAGTCTAACCTCGAAGAACTAGTGACGAGGAGTCGACTTCGACACTTACTATGGGCTAACAATAAAATATCGAAATTCTAAATAAGCATGAGTTATGTAAACAACCATAAATCTCTATAACAAGCGATAAATGAATATTTATTTCACTAATAATATATCCCAAGTAAATTTCCTTCATTTAGATAATGGTAACCTCTCAAGCCAATACAAATCATATCAAGAAGATTAGGCCCCAAGTAGTATTATGACGATTTATGCCGAGGTCGTACGACCCAATCCAAAATATATGTATATACCGTGTGTAGTGCTAAGAGTCAAACGACATGAACCATAGATGCATCTATTAACCTGTCGAGGCAAACAACCCACTCCAATGAGAGTAGACGAAATTTACCTCGCTCGCGGAAGTAATTGCGATGCGAGTGAACATAGATTTCTCAAGGTTATTATAAAATTCATCCATTCTTCCCCACACATAAGAAATTTAAACGGGAGACTATAAATCATAAAATCCTTAATCTCAGCTTTAGTTAAGACAATTAATATGTATGACCAACATAATAGAGCAACCAAAACATGGTGTAAGCCTAAGACTACTTAGACATCACATAGAATATAGCTACGCACGGACTCTAGTCACCTAGCGTGTACGAAGCTCACCACACCTATAATGAACAACATAAATACACCTAAGGGGATGAGTTCCCTCTTACAAGGTTAGGCAAGAGACATACCTCGTCTCAAGGATCCCTTTTCGATCTTGAATTTGCTCTAAAGCCCAAACTCGGTGTCGAGGAACCAAAAACTAGTCAAATGTTATATAATTCAATCAATATATGCTCAAAAATTCATATCCTATCTATTAGAGTGATTATCCAACCCCAATTGAAGGATTCCTAAAATTCACCCTCGGGCCCATGTGCTCGGATTTTAAAATTTTTTGAAGAAAGTTCACGAACTAAAATATATAATTTTCACTCAATTTCCATAACCATTTTCGTGGTTAAACCCCATTTTTATCAAAACCAAAGTTTTTCATCTAAATCCGTAATTTTCACAAATTCACATGTTAAAATATATCCATATTCTATGTATTTAACTTACATTGGATAGAATTTACTTACCTCCAAGTTACTAGGTGTACCACTCTTAAGAAGCTCCAAATATTGCCCAAATGTGAGAGAAATGGGTTAGAAATGACTTACGTCCCATAATAAATGAAGCTCACTGCCTCCAGGACTTCCGCTTCTATGGCTTTTGGCTGCATCTGCGGAAAGGGCCTCACAGATGCGGTCCTCCCCTCACCTGGCTTCCTCGCTCTTGCGAACAGCGGCTCGCTGCTGCGGTGAGTACATCGCACATTGCAGTTGCGCCTTCCCCCACTTTTGCGATCGTCTGCTTCGTAGGTGCGGTCCTTCCCCCCCACTTATGTATTTCCTGGGCATCCTTTGTTGGGCCGCTTCTGTGGTTGCTGGCTCGCTTCTGCAAGCTCGCACCTGAGGCTGGCCTTCCGCAGGTGCGATTGCATAAGAAGATGTATGCTTAAACCATTTCCTCTAAGTCCTAAACTTGGTCCGCACCTCGTCCAAGTAACACCCGAGGCCCCCGGGGCCCAGCCCAAACATACCAAAGAGTTAGAAATCATAATACGGACTTGCTCGCACCCTCAGAATGCATAAAACAACATCAAAACGAAGAATCACACCCCAAACCAAATTGAATCAACTTATGAACTTCAAGTTCTTCCAACTTACTCCAAACGCTGAAGCAAACTTAAACTGCTAGGAATGACACCAAATTTTATGTGGAAGTCTTAAATCACCGTACAGAACTATTCCAGGCTCGAAATCCCAAACTTACCTCGATAATACCAAAACCTAACCTAAAACAAATTTAAAGAACTTTAAAACCTTCAAGGAGCCAACAATCAATATTAAGCGCTGAAACGCTCCCGGGTCATCCAAAACCCAATCTGAACATACGCCCAAGTCCAAAATCATCATACAAATCTATTGGGACCATCAAATACCGGTTCCGAGGTCGTTTACTCAAAACGTTGACCAAAGTCAAACTTAGCCCTTTTTGCTAACCTTAAACAACCGAGTGTTCTGATTTTAACCCGAACACTTCCAAATACCGCACTAATCATCCCCACAAGCATAAAACAGTAAAAGCACATACGGGGAGTTTTATTTAGGGGAACGAGGACCTAGAAAGTAAAACGTCTGGTCGGGTCGTTACATTCTCCACCTCTTAAACAAACGTTCTTCCTCGAACGAGTCTAGAATCATAACTGATGCGCTGAACAAGTGTGGATATCTGCTCCGCATGTCCTCCTCGGTATCCCAAGTCACCTCCTTGACTGGTTGACCCCTTAACTAAACCTTTACTGTATAATTCTTCTTGGAGCTCAACTACCGAACCTGTCTGTCAACAATGGCAACTGGCTTCTCCTCATAACTCAAGCTCCCATCTAACTGAATCGTACTGTAGTCCAACATATGCGACCTGTCGGTATGATACCTCCGGAGCATAGACACGTGGAAAATCGGATGAACTCCCTATAGACTGGGAGGCAAAGCAAGCTCATAGGAAACCTCCCCAACTCGTCTCAATACCTCAAATGGACCTATAAAACTTGGGCCCAACTTGCCCTTCTTCCCAAACCTCATGATTCCTTTCATCGGTGAGACTTACAAGAGAACCTTGTCACCCAGCATAAATGATAAATCACGCGCCTTCTGATCCGCGTAACTCTTATTTCTAGACTGTGTTGTGCGAAGTCGCTCCTGAATCAACTTTACCTTTTCCAAGGCATCCTTCACTAAATCAGTACCATATAACCTAGCCTCACCGGGCCCAAACCATCTGATGGTTGAAAGACATCACCGACCATATAAAGCCTCAAATGGAGCCATCTCAATGCTGAACTGATAATTATTGTTGTAATCAAACTCGGCAGCCAAGAATCGATCCCACTGCCCTCCGAAGTCAATCACACATGCACTGAGCATATCCTCCAAGATTTGAACTGTCCACTCCGACTGCCCGTCGGTCTGTGGATGGAAGGCCGTACTGAGCTCTACCCGGGTCCCCAACTCACTTTACAATGCCCTTCAAAAATATAAAGTAAACTGAGTGCCTCTATCCAATATGATGGATACAGGCACACCATGCAACCGAACAATCTCCTAAATATACATCTGGGCCAACTTCTCTAAACAGTACGTGGTCACAATCGAAATGAAGTGCATCGACTTGGTCAACTTGTCGACAATGACCCAAACTGCATCAAAGTTCCACAGGGTCCACGACAACCCAACTACGAAGTCAATAGTAATGCGCTCCCATTTTCACTCAGGTATAGTCATCTGCTGGAGTAGGCCACCTGTCCTCTGATGCTCATACTTGACTTGCTGGCAATTAAGGCACCTCGCTACATACTCAACTATGTACTTCTGCATCCGCCACCACCAATAGTGTTGTCTCAGGTCGTGATACATCTTCATAGCACCTGGGATAATAGAATACCAAGAATTGTGTGCCTCATCTAGGATCTTCTCCCTCAAGCCATCAGCATTGGGAATACGTAGGTGACCCTGGAGTAGCATTACACCATCCTCACCGATAATAACCTCTTTGTCACCACCCTGTAGTACCGTCTCTCTGAGAACCAACAAGTGTGGATCCCAAACTGGCAAGCCTTGATCTGCTCAAATAGTGAAGACTGAGCAACGACACATGTAAGAACTCGGTTGGGCTCTGAAATATCCAACCTCACAAGTCTGTTACCCAAGGACTGAATGTACGAAGCTAATGGCCTCTCCTCTGCTAAAATGTAGGACAAACTACCTATACTCTCCTCCTTTCTTCTCAAGGAATCCACAACTACATTCGCCTTGCCCGGATGATAAATGATGGTGGTATCATAATCTTTTAGTAACTCAAGCCACCTGCTGCAAGTTGCAATGATCTGTGTAAACCTTACAGGACAGCCCATAAAGGTAATTCCTCCAGATCTTAAGAGCATGAACAATCACGGTCAACTCCAAATCATGTATATGGTAACTTCTCATGGGGATTCAACTGACGTGAAGCATATGCAATAACTCGCCCCTCTTGCATTAATACATAACCCAAACTAACGCGTGAAGCATCACAATACACCGTATACATCCCTTAACCGGAAGGCAACACCAACACTGGTGTTGCAATCAATACTATCTTGAGCTTCTGAAAGCTCGCCTCGCAATCATCGTACCATCAGAACGGAGCACCCTTCTAGGTCAATCGGAAGGTGCTTCCTTAGATGAGAAGCCCTCCACAGACCTGCAATATTAACCTACTAACCTCAAGAAGCTCCTGATCTCGGTTGTTGTGGTAGGACGAAGCCAACTCTAAACTGCCTCAATCTTCTTGGGATCAACCTTAATACCCACGCCTGATAAAATATTCCCTAAGAATGCTACAGAGTCTAGCCAAAACTAATACTTGGAAAACATAGCATATAACTTCTATTCCGGCAAGGTCTAAAGAACCACTCTCAAATGATGTTCGTGCTCCCCCATGCTACGCGAGTAGATTAAAATTTCATCAATGAAGACAATGACAAACGAATCGATATATGGCCTAAACACCCAGTTCATCAAATCCATAAACGTCGCCGGGGCGTTAGTCAAACCGAAGGACATCACTAGAAACACATAATGGCCATATCTAGTCCGGAAAGCCATCTTTGGAACATCCGAATCCCGAATCTTCAACTGATGGTACCCCGATTTCAAGTCAATCTTGGAGAATACCCTAGCACCATACAACTAGTCAAATAAATCATCAATACGCGACAACAGGCACTTGTTCTTAATGGTAACTTTGTTCAACTGGCGGTAATCAATGCACATCCGCATAGTCTCGTCTTTCTTCTTCACAAATAACATCGGTGCACCCCAAGGCGACACACTCGTTCTGACGAACCCCTTCGCTATTAACTCTTCAAGTTGTTCCTTCAACTCCTTCAACTCTTTCGGATCCATGCGGTACAGTGGGATAGATATAGGCTAGGTACCTAGAGTCAAATCAATACAGAAATTGATATCACGATCTGGTGGTATGCCTGGGAGATCAGAAGGGCATACATCGGAAAGCTCCCTGACTACGGGAATTGAATCAATCATCAGGGTCTCTATAGTAGTATCCCGAACATAAGCTAGATAAGCCAAACACCCCTTCTCGACCATGTGTCAAGCCTTCAGAAAGGAGATAACCTTACTAGATGTACTGACAAACGAACCCTTCCACTCCAATCTAGGCAACTCTGGCATTGCCAAGGTAATATGGCATGGCAATCAAGGATGGCATGACATGGAGACAACCAATCCATGCTCAGGATGACCTCAAAATTGTTCATATCAAGAAACAAAACACCCGGTCGGGTCTCAAAACCACAAAAAGTAACAATGCAGGACCGGTAGATTCGATTCACTACAACAGAATCGCCCACTGGAGTGGATACATAAACAGGAGTACCCAAAGACTCCCGAGTAACACGCAGGGAATGAGAAAATAGAGATGAAACATACGAATAGGTGGACCCTGGATCAAATAGTATCGAAGAATCCCTACCGCAAACAGAAATAATACATGTGATCACGTCATCTGGTTTGGCCGGGAAAGCATAGAATCTAGTTGGAGTGCCACCTGACTGGCCTCCACCTGTCTAACCTCCACCTCTAGGACAGCCCCTACCTACCTACTCTCCGGCTCGGGGCGGCCAGACGGCTGGTGCGGTAGCTGGTGCTATAATCATAGGCTGGTGACCTTGCTGTATTGACTTACCCAGATGTTGGGTACAAAACCTATTCATGTGGCCAAGATCCCTGCACTGGATAATCCCTCGGAACCGTTGACTGCTGACCGGAAGTCTGACCCTAATGTCCTGAATATCCATTGGAGGAACCCTGAACAGCTGGTGTCTGGTAGGAACTCTCTGGTATGGCACTAAAATAAGGTCACACAAGACCATCCCGAGGAGGAGCCGGTGCTGGATATGTGGGCCTGCGAGACTGAGACCTCACAAACTGACCCCTGCCCCTAGCAGGGTACCACTAAAATTCACTAGAATACCGAAACCATTTATCTCTTGTAGCCTACTCCCGACCACGCTGACGTGCACTCTCAATCCTCCGAGCTATCTCTACAACTAGCTCGTAAGAAGTCCCCATCTCAACCTCTCGAGCCATAGTGGCCTGGCTAGCAGAGTGTAAACCTGCAACAAACCTCTGCACTCTCTCTGCATCGGTCGGAAGTATCATAAGTGCATGGTGAGACAACTCAGAAAATATCGCCTCATAGTCAGTCACCGACATCTGGCCCTGCTGGAGCTGCTCAAACTTAAATCGCAACTCTTCCCTATGAGAGGGTGGAATATATTTGTCCAAGAAGAGGTGTGTGAACCGGTCCCAAGTTATAGGATAAGCACATGTTGGTCTGCCGAGAAGATATGACTGCCACTACCTACAGGCCCTGCCCTATAGATGGAAAGTAGTAAAATCCACCCCATGGGACTCCAATATCCTCATGTTGTGTAGTTTGTCCCTGCACTGATCAATAAAGTCCTAGGGGTCCTCGTGTCACTCACCTCCAAAGACAGGAGGTTGTAGCATGGTTCTTCTGTCCAATAGCCTATGCGGATTGCCGGTTGCAGCTGGTATGGGCTCAAGTATAGCTATTGCAACTGGCTGAGCTCTGCCCACGGGTAGTGCGCTCGGGGTATGATATATGACAGCTCCATGCCCTGGAGCCTGAACTATAGGGGTTTCTACCCCCCTCCTGCTTGAGATATGGCTGGGTCTGCTGGAATACACCAGCCTAAGTCATAGAATCCATGAAACGTAGCATATGACCCATGACCTCCTGGAATCTCGGTGCGGACATGAAATCCACCGGGGCTGGCTCTACTGCAGGTGCCTTGCCCTACTCCTTAATAATAGTATCCTCTATTGGATCCACTGGTGGCAAAACTGGAGCAACTCATCCATGATCGAGATGGAGCCCTCCCTCTCCCTCCCTCGACCTCTGCTTCTGCCACTAGCAATAGGGGAAACAACTTGTCCATGATCGAGTACATATGTTGCGCGCGTTATCACCATCTGTGAGTGAATAGGAGAAATATACTTAGAACAATATCAACTGCACGATAGGAGATGAAGAAAAGGTTGTTTCCTAATACTCTATAGCCTCTCGAAGATAAGTACAGACGTCTCCGCATCGATCCACAAGACTCTATTAGGCCTGCTCATAACTTGTGAGACCTACGTGAGCCTAGTGCTCTGGTACCATGTTGTCATAACCCAATTCTCTTATAGGACATGATGGTGCCCAGCACCGCCGCTAGGCAAGACAACAGTGGACTAACCATGTGATTTCTTCTTTTTAATAAATTTCCAAGTATTTAAATTCCATTAGTTACGAGATTAAGAAACATCAGATTTGAATAAATAAAACGAAAGCACTTGGGTGCAATCATAACAAATGTAATAATCGAAAATCATAATATCTGCTAGTGTGTGTACCAAGACCTGATGTCACAAGTGTACGAGCACTACTAGATTATACAAACTCTAGCTACTGTCTGAAATAAAGTAGACAGAAAGTAAATACAAAAGAGAGACTTCGGGTGCTACAGAATGGCTCGGAAGGCAGCTCACCGCTAAGTCTCGATGTATCAGGAGTGCGTGCCGGGATGATGTCCGGATGCACCTGCCTCTCAATGTATCAGGAGTGCACGCCGAGATGATGTCCAGATGCACCTACCTATGATCCTACACGATTACTACAGAAGTATAGCGTGAGTACATAAACAACAAGTACCTAGTAAGTATATAGTCTAACCTCAAAAAGGTAGTGACGAGGGGTCGACTTCAACATTTACTATGGGCTAACAATAAAATATCAAACTTCTAAATAATCATGAGTTATGTAAACAACCATAAATCTCCATAACAAGCAATTAATGAATATTTCTTTCATTAATAATAAATCCCAAGTAAATTTCCATCATTTAGATAATTGTAACCTCTCAAGCCAATAAAAATCATATCAAGAAGATTAGGCCCCAAGTGTTATTACGCATGATTTATACCGAGGTCGTACGACTCGATACAAAATATATGTATATACCATGTGTACTGCCGAGGGTCGAATGACATGAACCATAGATTCATCTATTAACCTGCCGAGGCGAACAACTCGCTCCCATGAGAGTAGAGGAAATTTACCTCGCTCGCGGAAGTACTTGCAATGTGAGTGAACATAGATTTCTCAAGGTTATTATAAAATTCTTCCATTCTTCCCCACAAATAAGAAATTTAAATGGGAGACTGTAAATCATAAACTCCTTAATCTCATCTTTAGTTAAGACAATTAATATGCATGACCAACATAATAGAGCAAACAAAATATGGTGTAAGCCTAAGACTACCCGGACATCACATAGAATAGAGCTACGCACGGACTCTCATCACCTAGTGCGTACGTAGCTCCCCACACCTATAATTCACAACAAAAATACACTTAAGGGGATTAGTTCCCTCTTACAAGGTTAGGCAAGAGACTTACCTCGTCTCAAGGCTCACTTTCCGCTCTCGAATTCGATCTAAAGCCCCAACTCGGTACCGAGGAATCCAAAACTAGTAAAATGTTATATAATTCAATCAATATATGCTCAAAATTTCATATCTTATTTATTAGAGTTATTACCCAACCCCAATTGAAGGATTCCTAAAATTCATCCCCAAGATAACATGCCCGGATTTTGGGAATTTTCGAAGAAAGTTGTTACCCATAACCTCACGAACTCAAACATATAATTTTCACTCAATTCCATAACAATTTTCGTGGTTAAACCTCATTTTTATCAAAATCTAGGTTTTTCATCTAAACCCATAATTTTCACAAATTTACATGTTATAATCTACCCATAATCTATGTATTTAACGTACATTAGAAAGAATTTACTTACCTCCAAGTTGCTAGATGAATACCCCTCTCAAGAAGCTCTAACAATCGCCGAAAAGTGAGATAAATGGGTTAGAAATGACTTAAGTCCCATAATAAATGAATCTCACTACCTCCACGACTTCCGCTTCTCTGGCTTCTTGGCCGCATCTGCGGAAAAGGGCCTCATAGATGTGGTCCTCCCCTCAACTGACTTCCTCGCTTCTGCGACCAGTGGCTTGCTTCTGTGAGATAGCTTTTGCTGTGAGCACATCGCACCTACGCCTTCCCCCGCTTCTACGATCGTCTGCCTCACATCTGCACCTTCGTAGGTACGGTCCTTCCACCCACTTCTGCAATTCCTGGGCCGCTTCTACGGTCGCTGGCTCGATTCTGCGAGCTCGCACCTATGGCTGGCCTTCCCTAGGTGCGATTGTAGCAGAAGCTGGATGCTTCAGCCATTTCCTCTAAGTCCAAAACTTGGTCCGTGCCTCGTTTGATTAATACCCGAGGCCCCCGGGGCCCTTCCCAAAAATACCAACAAGTTTGAAATCATAAAATGGACTCGCTCACACCCTCATAACGCATAAAACAACATCAAAACTAAGAATCACACCCCAAACCAAATTGAATCAACTTATGAACTTCAAGTTCTTAAAACTTACTCTGAATGCGCCGAAACATACTTAAACTACTCGGAATGACACCAAATTTTGCGTGCAAGTCTTAATTCATCATACAAAAATATTTTCAAGCTCGAAATCCCAAACGGATCTCGATAATACCAAAACCTACCCTTAACCAAATTTAAAGAACTTTAAAACCTTCAAGGTGCCAACAACCAATATTAAGTGCCGAAATGGTCCCGGGTCATCCAAAACCCGATTCGAACATACGCCCAATTCCAAAATCATCATACAAACCTATGGGGACTGTCAAATCCTAGTTTTGAGGTCATTTACCCAAAACATTGATCAAAGTCAAACTTAGCCCTTTTTGCTAACCATAAGTAACCGAGTTTTCCGATTTTAACCCGAACCCTTCCAAATCCCGAACTAACCATCCCCGCAAGTCATAAAATAGTAAAAGTATATATGGGGAGTCTTATTTAGGGAACAAGGACCTAGAAAGAAAAATGGTCGATCGGGTTGTTACACCTTATTTCTCAGGACCAAGGATGAAACCTTTCCAGTTTGTTTTGCCTTTGTGAAGAAGATTAAAGTGACGATGGGCTATAATGTTGTGAGTATCAGATCTGATCACAATACCAAGTTTGACAATGCGAAGTTTGATGAATTATGTGCTGACAATGGTATAAGTCATAATATTTCCGCTCCAAGAACACCTCAACAAAATGGTGTTATGGAGAGGAAATATAGGACTCTTGAAAATATGGATAGGACAATGTTGATTGTCAGTGGTATGCCTAAGAGCTTCTAGGATGAAGCAGTAAACACTACTTGTTATTTGATTAACAGGTGCATATTCAGGTCCTTGCTTGACAAGACTCCTTATGAATTGCTTAATGGAAGAAAACTAAAGCTGACTTACGTAAGAGCGTTTGAATGCAAAAAGTGATAAAGGAATCATTCATTGTTACTCTTCTCAAAGCAAAGCATACAAAGTCTACAACAAAAAAGCTCAATATGTAGAGAAAAGTAAATATGATCTTTGATGAATCTCACCACTAAGTGGGAAAGATTCACATGATAAGGATGATCAAGATGGAGTCTTCTCAAAGATCCCTGGAGAGGTTATAGATATGGCAAACGAGAAGACTGATCAAATGAGTCAAATCAATGAGACTAGTGAAGAAGATGCAGCAGAACTTCCAGCTAATTTGGAGGAACCTAGTCCTTCAATCACCGCAACCGAAGCTGACAATAGAGTTGTTGATGTTGTATCAGGTACTCCTACTGCTGATCAAAGAAGTGGCATTCATACTTCTATTGATGCCAATAATGGGTCACATATGGAGGAACCCAGTCCCTCACACAATGAAACCCAGGTATCTTACTGGAAGCACATGAGCTCACATCCTCTTCAAAATGTGATCACTCCTTTGGACTATGGTATTCTGACTAGATCCAAGGCAAAGAATTATGTTTTCTTTCTCAGCCTTTTTTTCTAAAATTGAGCCAAAACAATATCAAGGAAGCATTAAAAGATGTCGATTGGATTGAAGCTATGCAAGAAAAGCTCCATCAATTTGAAAGGAACAAAGCATGGAACCTAGTTACGCGACCCTCAGATAGAACAATGATTGGAACCAAGTGGGGGTTCAAAAACAAACTTAATGAGTTTGGCAATACAACAAGGAATAAAGCCAGGCAAGTAGTTATACGCTACAATTAAGAAAAATGAATGGACTACGATGAAACGTTTGCTCCTGTTGCTAGAATGAAAACCATCAAAATTCTTATTACTTTTGCATCTCATATGAAATTAAAAATGTTCCAAATGAATGTTAAGAGTGAATTTCTGAATGGATATTTGAATGAGGAAGTGTTTGTCGAGAAACCACCTGGCTTTGAATGTCATGAACATTCTGAACATGCCTTCAACCTTGACAAAGATTTATATGGATTGAAGCTGGCCCCTCGTTCATGGTATTAGAGATTGTTCATGTTCCTTCTTGATAATGGCTTCACTAGAGGGAAGATTTACAATACTCTATTTCTGAAGAAACGAGGGAGAAATATGCTAATTGTGAAAGTCTATGTTGATGACATTATATTTGGTGCAAGAAATGATTCCCTTTGTGAAACGTTTGCAAAGCTCATGGGAAGTGAATTTGAGATGAGCATGATGGGGGAACTAAACTTCTTCCTTGGGATACAAGTAAAACAAACCTCAAAAGGAACAATGATAAGTAAAAAAAAGTACATCAATGAGCTACTGAAAAGATTTGAGATGGAAAACTCAAAAACCATTGATACTTCTACTACTACTGCCACTCGTCTAGACATGGACGAATTTGGTTCCCCTATAAATGAAACTATGTCTAGGGGTATCATTGGATCACTTCTGTATCTAACGGCCAGCAGACCTAACATTATGTTTAGTATTGGGTTATGTACTAGATTTTAATCAAGTCCAAAAGAATCTCATTTGAAGGCCGCCAAGAGAATTCTAGGTATCTTAAAGAACGTAGTACCTAGTCCTCTATTATCTCTCAGGAGATAATTTTGACTTTATTGGGTATGATGATGTTGATTATGCTAGATATCTAGTAGATAGAAAGAGTACATATAGAATGACACACTTTCTGGGATCATGCTTGATTTCTTGAGGTATAATGAAATAAAACTCTGTGGCCCTCTCTACAGCAGAAGATGAATATGTGACAACTTCTTCCTGTTGTGCCCAACTACTGTGGATCAAGAAACAACTAGAGGAATTTGGAGTTCTTTTCTGACTGTGTGCTATTATTGTGTGATAACATAAGTGCTCTCCATATGGCGAAATCAGTGCAGCATAAGATGACAAAGCACATTGATGTTCGACATCACTTCTTAAGGGATAATGTTGTAAAAGGACTCATTTATATGAAGTTTTGCTAATCAAAGGACCAAGTAGCAGCTATCTTCACCAAAGCACTTAGTAGAGAACATTTTGAAAGAAATAGTCTGGAGTTGGGGTTGATAAAGTTGAATTGAGAACGCGATCCCTAGATGATTAGCTATGAAAGGATAGTAGAGGTAAATTGCTAAAGAGTATTTTCTGGCGACTTCTAACTCAATTCTCTACCATTACAGGTAAACACGCATGGAAAATTCAAGACACGTAAGTGTCAAATGACATTGCAACTATTTGGATGTTGATGCTCATATTTTCAAAACATATCAAGGAACCTGGTTCCTATGACTCAGGTTAGTAGTTCCTCTTACACTCATATGCATTTTGAACTGCTAAAGTTCCACATCGTTAATTACTTCCGCCTCTTCTGATGTCTTTTGAACCCAAATGTCGCACCCGTTGCAAACCGACCTGACTACCCGTCTCTTCTCTCACACCCATTTGTAACCGGTCCCCTTTGTCACTTTATATGCCTATAAAGACATTCTCTCTCTTCACTTTCTATATCAAACACCTATCTTTTCCCAAACCCTCTTCCTTGTGTCTTTTTGCACTCAAAAATCAAATATGACTTCACCACATACCATGTCTCCCAAAACCACTGAACAAAATCCTGGTGAGTCTCTATCTTATGAGGCACAACCATCTATATTGGAGCCAAAAACATCACCCACTGAAGCCCCAATTTACAACCAACCCACATCCACACTCCTCTCCCCTACAACATCCAGTTCTGATTCTGGTCTCCATCACACCCGTAAGAGCCTAAATCCCAAAATGTCCGTAGCTTCTCCCTCATTTTCTTCTACAATAGAGAAAGTCGACTCAAAATGGACTACCTCTACTTCTTGATTTCTTCAAACTATAGAAGAAATCGTGGAAGGAGATGAAGGGGTAGAAGTGTCAAGTCAGCATTTTGAGGAAGGGCGATTGGATGAAATGTCAGCTCCTAGTGTGGTTGAGGGTTTCCCTGCATCTGGTATTGCTGATACTCCAAGTGTTGAGGGGGTTGTTCTGAATATCTTGTCAAAATCAGGTAATATTCCATCCTCTTCTACTGCAAACATTTTTGGGTAATGAGGGTGAAATAGATGGAAGTGATAAACTTAAAACAAGATCTATTTCTCTTGAAAATGAGCCTGTTCTTGTTGTGGAGAAGTTGGTTGAAGATTCTTTTACAGATGATGTAGGCACAGAGATTCAGGGGAAGAACAGGGTACTGGGGACTAGGTGCCTCAAAGGGACGAAACACCAGTCAGTACTACATGGGAGCCTACATAGGTACCTGGTCCCTTTGCCCAAGAGAAGTAGCCTGCTCCTTCTTGGGATGAAACTTTCAATTCTACATGAGAGGGCCTGGACAGTGCTGGCCCTAACTTTTTTGCTCACCCTATTACTATTCATTTGGAAGTTATTTACCCTTATATGAAGTCGGTGTCCGAGGGAGAATCTAGTGATAGTGAGTATGACCTTGATAATCTGTCTGTAGCACAATTTATAGCTTCTAGGATTGGTGGAAATTTGAGAGGAGAGTAAATTTAAATAAGAAAAAAGTTTTGTGGGGGAGAGTGTTTGATTCTTAGATTCTTGATTGATCAGGCATGAGGTAGCTGGTAGAGATTTGTGACTTCTAGAAGTGGACTCACCTTTTTGACATCAAGAGTCTAAAAGTCTATGAAGATGAGGTACAAAGCTATTATGCTGACATGTTTGTAGTGGATGGGGACACAATTTGCTTGAAGGTAAATGGGAAGAATTTTGTCGTGGATGAGGCTCTACTTTGGGAGCTTCTTGGGGTGCCTACTGATGGGTTATCAACTATTGAGGGAACCTGTTCCCCAGATTGTAAGAAAATAATCATCAAGACTCGAGCTATTCAGACGGGAGAACGAGTGCACACGAAGGCACTTCTACCAGAATACTAACTGTTATTTGAGTTGGTAAACAAGGTGCTGCTACCTGGGGTTGAGAGGAGATCTATTGCCTCTATAGCAGACCTGGTTCTTCTGGAAGTACTTGACTCTTACTCTTCCATCAATTTGCCTGGAATTATGATGTAGATTTCAAAGATGAC
Organism: Nicotiana otophora; assembly: GCA_000715115.1. Lineage (NCBI taxonomy): Eukaryota > Viridiplantae > Streptophyta > Magnoliopsida > Solanales > Solanaceae > Nicotiana > Nicotiana otophora. Next base: position 66,876 of record AWOL01S0045763.1, read on the forward strand.
AATCATGGTCTTCCTTATGGGTTCCTCCTCACTAAGGTCCTTGAACGCTTTGAGGTCCCATTGGGAAAGCATCAGTGGGGACTCGCAAGCAAATGTTCACCATGACAACCTTGGAGGAGCGTGAGTGTGTGGACAAGAAGGGAGGAATAGGAATCAACTCCACTATTTCTCAGCTCATCGATGCTCAAGATGCTGCAAATAAAGAGATTAAGTGTCTAAAGGCACAAAATGCCATTCTAAAGTCTAAGCTTAATCACGAAAGCAAGAAACCTGGTTCCAGCAATGTTCAAGGTGAAGAGATTGCCTACTTGAAAGTTGTAAATGCAGAGTTGAGGAACAAAGTGGAGAATCTGAAGGAGCAGATGATCAATGATCAAAGGGCTGCTAATGCTCGTATGGATAGTCTCATCAAGGCCCTTTCTCCATAATTCTTCCTGTTCCCCATCCAGTGTCCCCTTTCCTGCACCTTTCCTAGTTCCTTCCTAATCTTGCCTTGCCTTTTTGTTGTCCTGCCTTATAGACTGTGGTACTCTGGTTTTTATTTGGATTGTAATATGTGTGCAATTATGGTACTGCTACTTTGTTTTTCTTTTTTCCTTAATTAATGAGCATCATCGTCTATTTAATGAAAGGTTATACTCTTGCATTCTATTTTTATCATGTTGTGTGCACACAAATGGCACGAGTTAACTTTGTTGGAATTATTTTTGCACTTACTTGTCTAATTCTTTTAATGATGCTAAAAGGGGGAAGAAAATTGAAAGGTAGGAAACAGGTTCTCAGGGGGAATATGGCTGATTCGTAGGGGGAACAATATGGAAACATGGTTCTCATAGGAGAATATCAATTCTAAGTTTGTCATCATAAAAAAGGAGGGAATTAATAAGTTATGTGTCTTTTGTTTTGATGATATGACAAACTTCATGAGAGAACCAGATAAGGAATCTGATACACTTAGTACCTTTGCATTTAGAGTAACTAGTTAGATGTCAGGTTCAATTCTCAATGAAATCAGATAAGGGAACAATAGAGGGAACAAATAGGGATCAGTTCCTCTGATCGCAGTACAAGTCAATTGTACAATTGTTAAAGTTGTTTCATTGTACTCACAACAGTACAACAACACTGTTGAAATGTACGACGTACCATACACTCCCTTGCATCATCTTTCATCACCTCACACATATATTATCAACATGAGGAAAGGGGTTTCATTTATCACTTGCAAAACCTAAACATTTAATTCTCTCAAGTGTGCAGCCGCCCTTATTTCCTCTGAGGCATTGAAGAAAAAAGCAGCGATATAACAAAGGACCAATTCCCAGCATTGATTATGTCTTATATCCTTTAGTATTGTTGTGTTTTTGTTTCATGTTATTCACTTGTAATTCCTACACAGCTTTTCAGAAGGAATTAGTAGGACATATTTTAAACCATTATCGTTTGGGTTGTTTTGACTAGAGTTAGTCAAGTGTGTAGCTTTGAAATAGTGTTACTACAAAGAGGCTTACAATAGAGTTATTGTAAGGGTTTATGGATTAATAGTTTAATTTTTAGATTGCAATAGGTTAAAATCTAAAGTTTGCTCAGTTAGTGAAGTTGAAATCCTACTAGGGTAGGTCATAGTTTTTAATCCTGTGAGCTGGGAGTTTTTCACTTAAATATTATTGTGTTGTTTACTAACTGTTGTTTCTATGGGAACTGATAGAGAATCAGGTTCTCTATCAATTTGGTAGACCCTTAGTTTACATTAATTTTGATAGAGATGAGGCTTTATAAGGCGACACGGTTATGTTTTCGTTTGACATTTTAGGAGATTGAGATTCTTGTTGAGACATGGTAGGAGCTTGCTAGGAAAATACGAGGGGAAGAGAGTTCAAAAAGAGAGAGAGAGAGAGAGAGAGAGAGTTTCTATGTTAAAGTGAAGAGAGAGACACCGGGTTAGGTTTAAAAGGGATGAAAATGATATGAATATTAGTGGATAAGGGTGGGACTATTTGAATTTTAGTTTAGCTGAAGTGGCGGGAAAATTAGTTATCAATTTTTATTCAATTTTGTAATTTTCTTTGTTGCATTTTAATTCCCAACACTTATAAATAGAGCATTGTAATTGTATATCACACAATTATCATGATATAATAAAATATGAGTGCATCTCTCTCTATCTTTGTTTTCACTCTCTTCTTATCACCTACTCTTCTTTTTTCTTCTTTTTGTCTACAATTTTATATTGTTCCATTAATTAATAGTTGATACTCGATAACTGAGTATTAATTGGTATCAGATAACGGTGAATTATGGGACCTCGAAGAGTAGTTGATGGGGTAACTGGTAATCAACCACTGGATCTTTACGAACAATACGAAGATCTCGTAGTTCATCAAGTAGATCTACGCACTGAATTGACTTAGAAACACCAGGAGCTAAGGAGGGATTTGGTTAGGCGACATGATGAGCTACTTCATCTTGTGAATTCTCTTAAAAATACCTTTGATGGAGTACATCTCAGTCAGCAATGGAAGGACAATGCCGCTTTTTCAACTATAGTTAGGGATAAGGTATCCAATCAGGTAAGGGTATTTTAGGACCTAATCCTTATTATGTAAACTCTAGTCATGAACATAACTCGTTGTTCCCTCGATTTAATGGAGAAAATCTGAAAACCTGGTTATATAGGATCGATCAATACTTTGCTGAGGATGAAACTCCTCTCAATCAGAGAGTAAGATTAGTTTCTATGAACTTGGATGTTGATGCCTTAGTTTGGCATCAATCCTATTTGAAATGTACAAATTTACCTACACAGTCTGCTTGGGATGAATATATATCGAAAACAATTGAAACATTTTTGTGAGGAATTTGGTGATCCAATGCTAGAACTCAAGCAGTTGAGACAAACTTGTATTGTGAGGGAATTTCAGTTTGCATTTGACAGGTTACTAGCACAGTGTAGTCTAACTGTTGAGCAAGCCATTTCCTGCTTCCTAAGAGGCTTGAAGGAGGAGTTGGTTCACCCTATTAAGATGCATGAACCTAAATCACTATCCAAAACTTACAGGCTAGCTAGGCTAGCTGAAGCAACCTTAGTTACTAATGCTAGAACTCTAAATCAGGCCTCATCTGGGGAATACTTTGAATCTAGGAAGAATGTGTATGACAGTCAAGGCATCAAGAGTCATCCGTACCACCAGCATGCACATCCACCTAGATTGACTTCACCTACTAATCCTACCTCTATTGTCCCTAAAACAAGGAGTATTATATCTCTTATAGAGTTGCAAAGTAGAAGAGCTCAAGGTCTTTGTTATTTTTGTGATGAAAAATTCTCTCCTGGACATAAATACATTCTTCCAAAGAAAATGTTTGTCTTAGAGTTGGTGGTTCCTGAGGGTGAATTTATTGAAAGGGGCAACAATAGTAGTGAAACTGACTCACCTAGTGAAGAGTGGTTAACTTCTGGAGGTGAGAAACCTTTTATCTCTCTGTGTGCTATAACAGAAATCTAAGGTGCTCAAACCATCCATGTTACTGGCTATAGTGACAAGAGGCCTATTCAGATTTTGTTGGATGGAGGTAGTACCTATAACTTCATTGACTCCGAATCAGCTAACAGGTTGGAGTGCAATTTGGTTTCAACCAAGTTGGAATATGTCAGCCTAGGCAATAATACCATGGAATCTACTTCTGGTGTAGTAAATAATTTCCAATGGATATTGGAAGGTATAAAATATGAATTAAACTTGATTGTATTTCTAGTTAGGAAGTATGATTTAGTCATGGGTTCTCTATGGATGAGAACTCTAGGTCCAGTAACTATGGACTATTCTGCACTTATCATGACCTATAAATATTTGGGTAAACAACATGTCTTGAAGGATGTTTTTCATGACTGTAGATTGTCAAGTCCAAAGGTTGTTAATAAGTCCAATGGGGAAGAGGTGCAACTCTTCATGCAACATATTATGATTGATCCACCAAAACCCAATCAGCTGAATGCATTCCACCTTTCTAAAGATGAGGCAATACCACAACCTCTTTATGGTCTCCTCAATACCTACCTAGCAGTATTCTCTGAACCAACTACTTTGCCTCATCAAAGAGGTATTTTTGATCATAGGATACCATTGCAACTTAGGTCCAAACCAGTTAGCATTAGACCTTATAGATATTCTTCTATGAAGAAGGACATCATAGAAAAGTTAGTGAAGGAAATGCTACAGCAAATGGTGATCCAATACAATAATAGCCAATTCTCATCTCCTGTGGTAGTTATGGGAAAGAAGGATGGAACATGGAGACTGTGTGTGTTCTATACAGAACTAAACCAATGCACAATTAAGGACAAGTATCCTATTCCAATTATAGATTATCTACTTGATGAACTAACATGTGCTACCATCTTCTATAAAATTGACCTTAGATATGTGTATCACCAAATTAGAACGGTGCCTGAGGATGTTCCTAAGACTGCTTTCAAGACTCATACAAACAACTATGAATACTTGGTCATGCCATTTGGCTTGACAAATGTACCCTTTACATTTCGGTGTTTGATGAACCACCTGTTCCAATCTTTCCTGAGGAGGTTTGTATTGGTCTTGGTTGATGAAATTTTGGTCTACAATTTGGCTTTAGTAGACCATGTTCAGCATCTGCAATAGGTGTTTGTGGTTATGGTACAACACAGGTTGCTATCCAAGAGGTCCAAATGTGTGTTTGGTGTCCCTAGTGTTGAATACTTGGGACATTTCATTGCTGCTAAAGGTGTATCCACTGATCCTAAAAAGATACATGCAGTGTAGCAGTGGCCTACTCTAACTACTGTCAAATAATTAAGGGTCTTCCTATGGTTATCTGGCTATTACATGAAGTTTATCAAAGGTTGTGGACTCATCAGCAAACCTTTGACTGAATTATTAAAGAAGGATAACTTCCATTTGACTGTTTCTACTGATCACGCATTTGCTGAGCTAAAGATGGCACTTACTTCTGCATCAGTGTTGGCTTTGCCTAACTATTCTTTGCCCTTTGTAGTAGAAACTGATGCAAGTGGTACTGGTATTTGTGTTGTCTTAATGCAATCTGATCACCCTATAGCTTTCATTAGTAAGGGTATTGCACCTAGACATGTTGCCCTTTATGTGTATGAAAGAGAGCTTTTAGCCTTGGTGTTTGTTATAACCAAGTGGTCTCATTACCTACTAAGTCAGTATTTTATTGTGAGAACTGATCAGAAGTCTCTAAAGTATCTTTTAGAGCAGAAACTTCACACCGATTCCCAGATCAGATGGTTGGCTAAACTCTTTCCTTTTGCCTATGAGGTCCAGCAAAAAAAGGGAAAGAGAACATTGTTTCTGATTCATTATCTAGAGTTCAAGGTGATAAACTCATATCATTACTCATGAGCTCAGTGCAGGCTGATTTTTGGAAGGAAATCCAGAATATTTGGCATGTAGATCCTAAGCTAACTAACCCTTGTTTCTTCCCTCCAACATACTCCACAAAACACTTCACTTGGATTAATCAACAGTTTCGAAAGAAAGGCAAACTTTTGATTGGCAATAATGCTACTTAAAGGACTAAAATCCTCACACTTTGTCACTCCTTTCCTACTGGTAGGCATTCAGGAATTGATATTACTACAAGGAAAATTCTATCTTATTTCTACTGGAAGGGATTTCGAAGTGACATTGTGAATTTCATTCACAAATGCATTGTATGACAAAGAAACAAGTATGATACTATTCTTCCTTGGAGTTACATTTCTCTTGATTTCATTGAGGGATTACCAAAGTCTAGAGGCAAATCAATCATTTGGGTAATGATTGACAGGTTAACCAAACATGCCCGCATTATTACCTTATCTCACCCCTACACAGCTTTGTCCTTGGTCCCTATTTTCTTGGATAATATCTTCAAACTCCATGGCATTCCATCATCAATCACCAGTGACCAAGATCCCATCTTTATCAGTAGCTTTTGGAAAGAGTTACTTACTGCTTAGGGTATTACCTTACAAACATCCACTGCTTATGATCCTCAAATAGATGGACGGTCTGAAGTCCTTAATCGATACCTGGAAACATACCTACGCTGCTTCTGTACTGATTCTCTTGAAGACTTTTCCCTTTTTCCTTTCCTTAGCTGAGTGGTGGTACAACACTATCCCTCACTCAGCCATTCAAACTTCTCCCTTTGAACTCTTATATGGTACCCTCCTCCTCTTCATCTTCCCTACTAGCCAAGTGATTCTGCTTCTGCTTCTATTGAAGAAATTGCATTACTACGCAAGTTCAAACTTTAGCTGGCGAAATTCCATCTTACACGAGCCCAACAAAGAATACAAGACCATGATAATTCCCATAAGTCTACTAAACAGTTCAAGGTAGGAGACTAGGTCTTTGTCAAATTCCATCCTTATAGATAGTCCACTCTTTCTCCTTTTTCTTACCACAAACGCACGTCATGATATTTTGGACCTTACCCTATTGTTGAAAAGATAGGTGCAGTGGCCTATAAACGCTTTCTTCCTCTTGAGGTCTTGCTACATCCTGCTTTCCATGGGTCTTAGTTGAAATTCAGTTATGAAATCCCTACTACCATTATTCAACCTCCTATTGTTAATTTAGCTTGCCAGTATTGCCCATCTTCTAAAGCTATTCTTAATCGCAGATTGATTAAAAGAGGTAATAGAGTTGCTGCTCAATGCTTGATCAAATGGACAGGTTTAGATCCATCTTATGCTACCTGGGAATTAGCTTCTACTTTAAAGGCTCGGTTTCCTTTCTTCACCCTAGAGGACAATGGTGTTGTTCATCCCGGTGGTATTTATACGAATATTAGTGGCTAAGGGTGGGACTATATGAATTTTAGTTGACCTGAAGTGGCAGAAAAAGTAGTTATCGATTTTTATTCAAATTCTGTAATTTTCTTTGTTGAATTTTATTTCCCAGCAATTATAAATAGAGCATTGTAATTGTAAGTCACACAATTATCATGATATAAAAAAATATGAGTTCATCTTTCTCTCTATCTCTATTTCCATTCTCTTCTTATCGCCTACTCTTATTTTCTCTTCTTTTTGTCTATAATTTTCTACTGTTCCATTAATTAGTAGTTTATACTCGACATTTGAGTATCATAAAAGGACTTGTTACTATTGGGTATAAGAGAAAAATAGGGCAACGAGGCGGTTAATAAAAGATGTAATGTTTTGGACTTTAAAATAGGAGAGAGGCGGGAATAAATTAATGATATGGCTCTCCAACAATTTTAAAGGCATATAAGCATTGAAGAGACTACTAACTTGAGTCACAAAAATCAGGTTCCTTGACAATTTTTGAAAACTCTAAGCAAAAACTTCTAGATGCGCAATGTCACTCTAACTTATTTTGTCTTGAGACTGCTATGTGTATATACTTGTAACAGTGTAGATTTGTGTTAGATGTCACCAAAAAACACTTTTTAGCATTGTTTCTTTCCTTTTTAACATAGCCACTCATTAACGAAACTCATAAACGGAACTAGTTGAACTTGATCAAGCCCAACTCCAAATGATTTCTTTCAAAGTGTTCCCTGTTCAACGCCTTGGTGAAGATATGTTCTACCTGGTCTTCCGTCTTGCAAAACTTCATATAAATTAGTCCCTTTCCAACATTGTCCCTTAAGAAATGATGCCTTGCATCAATGTATTTTGTCCTTTTGTGTTGCACTGGGTTCTTTATCATGTTAAGAGTACTTGTATTATCACACAATAAGGGCTCATAATCAGTAAATACACCAAAATCCTTAAGTTGTTGCTTGATCCATAGCATTTAAACACAACAAGAAGCAACAACCACATACTCAGCTTTAATAGTAGAAAGAGCAATGTAGTTTTATTTCGTTGTATCCCATGAGATCAATCATGACCCAAAAAAATGTGTCATTCTAGATGTACTCTTTCTATCCTCTAGATATCTAGCATAATCAGTATTAGCATATTTAATCAAGTCAAAATTATCTCCTGAGGTGTAGAAGAGAACCGGGTCCTGTGTTCCCTTGAGATACCTCAGAATTCTTTTAGCATCCTTCAAATGAGATTCTTTTGGGCTTGATTGGAACCTAACACACAACCTAACACTAAAGACAATATCAGGTCTACTAGCAGTCGGGTACATAAGAGATCCAATGATACCCCCATACATAATTTCATTGATCAGAGAACCAGGTTCGTCCATGTCTAATCAAGTAGCAGTGGCAATAGGTATATCAATGGTCTTAGATTTCTTTATCTCAAATCTTTTCATCAGCTCCTTGATGTAGTTCTGTTGACTGATTATGGCGCCTTTTAGTTTTGCTTCACTTGTAACCCAAGGAAGAAATTTAGCTTACTCATCATATTCATCTCGAATTCACATCCCATGAGCTTTGCAAACTCCTCATAAAGAGAATCATTAGTTGCACCAAAGATAGTATCATCAACATAGACTTGTACAATCAACAAGTTTTTCCCTCTTTTCTTCATAACTAAAGTACTGTCAATTTTTCCTCTAGTAAAGCCATTTTCAAATAAGGATTTGCAAATCTCTCATAGCATGCATAAGGTGCTTGCTTCAAACCATATAGAGCCTTGTCAAGCTTAAAAATATGCTCATGATGCTCATGACTTTCAAAGCCAGGGGGTTTCTTGAAAAATACTCCCTCTTTCAAATATCCATTTAGAAAGGCACTTTTAACATCCATTTGGAACAATTTGAATTCCATATAGGATGCAAAAGCAATAAGAATCTTGATTGCTTCCACTCGAGCAACATGATCAAAAGTCTTATCATAATCAATCCCTTCTTCTTGGTTGTATCCTTGAACCACCAGCCTTGCTTTATTTCTTATTTTGTTTCCAAATACATCAAGTTTTTTCCTGAACACCTACCTAGTTCCAATCACTGTTCTATTAGAAGGTCGAGGGACTAGGTTCCACACTTTGTTTCACTCGAACTAATGGAGTTGTTGTTCCATAGAAGCTATCCAATCAGAATCTTTCAATACTTCCTTGATATTTTTTGGCTCTATTTGAGGCAGGAAGGTTGAGAAGGCAAACATTTTTCTTGCCTTAGCTCTAGTTTGAATACCAGAGTCTAAGGGAGTGATTACATTCTGAAAGTGGATGTGAGATCTTATGCTTCCACTTGGATACTTGAACTTCAGGATTTGAGGGACCAAGTTCCTCTATATTCGAATAGTCATTGACATCAACAGGGGTGGGATTTCCACTCTTTTGTCATGTATCAGGAGTGCCTAATAAAACATCAACAACGTTGTGTTCCACTTTATTTGATGTAATAGAGGGACCAGGTTCCTCTGTGTCTTTTGGAGATTTTGCTGCATCTTTTTCATTGCTTTGCTTTACTTGACTCATCAAATCAGTCTTTCTATTGGAAATATCTATATCTTCACCACGAACTTTTGAAAATTCCCCATCTTATTCTTCCTTGTTATGTGACCCTTTCCCACTTGATTTTTGGGATTCATCAAAAGGTCACATGCACATTTTCTTCTGAGTTCTTTTGTTGTAGACCTTGTGTGTTATTCTTTGAGAGGAGTAACACAGAAAACTTTCTTCATCACTTTTTGCATCAAATTTTTCTAAAGCCTCCTTAACATTGTTGAGAACGAAACATTTGAATCCAAAGGCTCTTAGGTAAGTCATCTTGGGTTTTCTTATATTTACCTATTCATAGGGAATCTTCTCAAGCAGGGACATGATCATGCACCTGTTAATCAATTGACTGCTTCAGCCCCAAAAATCTTAGGCACACCACTGTCAATCAACATTATTCTAGCCATATCTTCAAGAGTCCAGTTTTTTCTCTCCATAACACCATTTTGTTGAGGTGTTCTAGTAGTAGATAAGTTGTGACTTATACCATTTTCAACACAAAATTAATTGAACTTGGCATTGTCAAATCCAGTGTCATGACCAGATCTAATATTCACATTGTGATTTCCAGTTTCACTTAAATTTGCTTCACAAAAGCAACAAATACTGGAACCATTTCATCTTTGGTTCTTAGAAACAATGTCCAAGTGAACTAGAATAGTCATCGACAATCACAAAAATATACTTCTTGCCTCCTCTACTTGGAATACTCATAGGTCCACAAAGATCCATATAAAGAAAATCAAATGGCATTGAGGTTCTCACTTTTTTCTTTGGTTTAAAAGAAGACCTGACATGCTTCCCTTTTACATATGCATCACATACCTTGTGACTCTTGAACTTAGACTTTGGTAGACCACGAACCAGGTCTTTCTTAACTAACTTGTTCAGCAGAGAGAAACTTGCATGCCCCAGTCATATGTGCCATAAATCATCATCATCATCAATAGCATTTAGGCATGTTAAATTATCATTATTCAGTGAATCAAAGTCTGCAACATATATGTTCTTGAACCCTTTAGGCTATTAACATTACTTCACCAAATTTGAGATTGGTGACAGTGCAAGATTGGGACAAAAACTTCAGTTCATTTCCCTTGTCACATATTTGAGACACACTCAACATGATATATTTCAAATCATACACATAGTATACATTTTCAATTGCATGATAGAGTGTTTTGCTAATATTTCCAACACCAAGAATATAGCTCTTATTGCCAAAGTACACATCCAACCATGGAAGGCCTTGAATGAGAGGAAATCGTCCATTCTCCCAGGCATATGCTTCGAGTAGCCACTATCCATGTACCATTTTGACTACCTCATCTCAGTCCAGCCTGCACACAAAATTACTTATTAGGCTTAGGAACCCAAGCCAGCTTGGGTCACTTATAATGATAGAACGGGTGAATCAAACTTTTTTTAGCCCATGCAGGCAGCACATATTTTCTTTTCAGAGAACCAGGTTCCTCAACGGTAGGCTTAGTTTCAATTCAGTTTTTGTTTTCCTACATAGACTGGATTGTATCTTTACAAGAATCCTTGTAATGTCTAGTCTGACCACAATGGCTGCACACCCAATTATCAGCCAGTGTGATATACTTGCTCTGAGGAGTATAGGGGTTTTGGCCTTTTGGAATCCAATTTCTTGCCTGCCTCCACCATTACTCTTGTACATAGAAGTAATTACATTAGAGGATCAGGTCTAGTTGAGTGACTTATCAAGATCATTTTTAACTCTTTTTAAGTCCTCCTAGAGTTTTCTATTCTTTTCTAGCTCAGCTAAGACTCGTTTTGACTTTCTTAAGTTCGCTCTCAAGCTCATGTTGAGCCTCTTCTTTTCCCTTAGGCGTGTCCATCTATTTTTTATTTGTTTTTTCAACAAGTACTTTCTCTAGTTACTTCTTCCACTTATTCATTCATATCTATAGTAGAAACTACCATATCATCCTTCTCTTGTTCTACATCACCAATTTCTTCAATTAAAGTATTTTTCTCATTTATAAGGTTATGATAGACATCAATGAACACATTTTCTAATTAGATAAGTTTTTTTTAGAGTAGGTTTTCAAGTTTCTTTGAACATCAAGAAAATTTGCCTTATCTTCCTCCTTGTCCTTATCTTCATCATATTTAGCCATGAGTACAAATATTGACTCATATTTTGAGGATTCATTGTCAACAACCACCATAAATGTATCTCCTTGGTCATCTTCACCTTCAGATTCACTGTAGGAATCTCCCTACGCAACTAGAGCTTACTTCACCCGTTGTCAGCAACATCTCTTTTTTTGAACCTCTTGTCAGGGACCGGGTGCCTCTTGGTCGCCTTATTAGTGTTGTTTTTGTAGATGTCCTGCTTATGAAGAGGATAGTCTTTAATAAAGTGTCCAGGCTTTCCACATTTATGAAAACAATCATTTCCTTTGTAGTTCCTGTTGGAACTTCCTTTCTTTGGAATCCCACCAGTTTTTCAAACCATCTTTTGGAATCGTCGAGTGAGATATGACATGTTTGATTCATCACTACTTGAGTCGTTGTTTGCATCTTTGAGGACCATATTCTTCTCCTTCTTGGGCTCTCTTCTTTCAAGATCCTTCTTTTTCTTTATCTCATATGTTTTGTAATTTCCAGTAAGCTCATCTAATGGTCAATTTTTGCAGATCCTTGGCTTCAATGATGGCATTGAATTTGCGTCTCCAGGAACCTGGTAGAACACTAAGTATCTTTCGAACCATCTTGTTTGTTGGAATGATTTCTCCAAGAGAATGAAGCTCATTGATAATGGAGGTAAATTGTGTATGCATATCTTGAATGGACTCATCCTCCTTCATTTTGAAAAGCTCATACTCAGTGGTAAGCATATCTATTTTGGACTCCTTTACCTGAGTAGTTCCCTCATGAGCAGTTTTGAGAGCTTCCCAGATCTACTTGGCAGATCCACATGTTGAGACATGACTATATTCGTCTGGTCCAATACCAATCTTCTTCGCCTTGAATTTTTTCTCAACGGCTTTTCGATCAGCATCATTGTATTCTTTTCTAGTCTTTAGGACAGTCCTTGGTCCCTCTCCAACAACTTTCATAAGGACAAAATAACCATCACAAAACACGTCCCAAAGATCAGTCCTCAGCCATGATGAAGTCATAGATTTTAGTTTTCCACTATCCATAAGACTTTATTTTGAATCTTGGAGGTCTTGTGGTTGATCGTCCTTCCTAGAGGTTTGGTGGAGCAACCATGACGCAGATCGTTTCTAGGTGTTAACCTTTTAGAAAGAACCTACTATGATACTAATTAATAGAAATTAGGAGTCCACCAAATAGTATGGAGAACCAGGTTCTCCACTTGTTCTCACAGTAAATAAGCATAAAGTAAACGACACTCTATGTTATCACTATTAATGTAAAAATATCTTCTTAAAATAACATTATTACTTACCCATTAATGTAATATAACTTGTATCTGATTAGCTGTAGAATTTTAGATATATGTATAATTGGAAATGTGTATTCTAATTAGGATTCTCATACATCTTTCTGAATAGGGTAAAATATATTAATATTAAATGTTCACATGATAAAACGACATGTGGAGCCGAATACAGAAGGCAACCAGGTCCGAAGTCAACGATCTCGTTTGTTCCTGACGGGAATGGTGTTCATGAAGGCGAAATAAATACCTGCCACCCAGTAGCATTTAATAAAGAATATTTTATTGCATTAAGTATATAGTCTGTTACCGAAAATATGGCATTCACTACTTACCGTTACATATTCTTCAATGACCCTCGTAATTGTCATTTAAGAATGGCTTGATCCTAGGATGTTATTCCCTAGGTAGTATTATAAATAGAGGCTCAAAAACCATTGTAAAACACAGGAATTTTCTGACAAGCTGATACTATACTTTGTTCAAAAGCTCAATAATATTTCAGCTTCTTGCTTATTAATATTGTTACTACTGCCTCTGTAAGCTCTATTCCCGTAATCAAGATTTCTACTGTCTTATCTCGATTTCAATGCTAAGTCTTACATTTTTGTTTAATTTATTTATTATTTTGGGATCAAATTAATTCACTTGTCTATAAACCACGTACAAATTTAACTATATAATTTTACGGGCAAAGAGTTTGGTACCCACCATGGGGCTTAGTCAGTTGTGTAATTGAGTTGATCATTGCATCTATTGATTACCTGTTTGATTCTTTGTTCTTAGAAAAAATCATACAAAATGGCAGATAATGATGACAACATCGCACACAATGTTGAGGCCCAAGAAAATCAGCCTCAACATGAAGATTCGATCAGTGATACCGCAACGAAGGGGATGAGGCCATGCCAGTTCATGGCGGGCAATATCCACGACATGTTTGAGAGGAAACTCCTGATAATGCTGAAGACGAACACGTCGCTGATATAGTAAGGATCCTGAGGGGGAAACAAACGACCATTATAGGCCACCTCTCACGACATGATCAGGTCATGACATAATTGAGGCAGGCATTGTCGAGTGCTTCCAACAACTTGAATGGATGAGGTCCAGTTCCTCCCAGTGCTCCTACAAATCAAACAACACAGAGAGTCGACAACGACGCCCTGAAGGTCAAAGTCATCTTTGATTGGGCCGGGGGAACTGTAGCGGATCCGGTAATAACGATGAGAATGGTCCTTTTAAAACCGAACTAATGTGGTTAATGAGGGAAATAAACGCCTGAATGGATCAATTTCCGGGTGCACCACCAGTATTGATAGGATCGGACTCGAAGAAGTACACCAATTGCCGTTCAAACCAAACGCAACACCATAGTTGATCCCGAAATAGTTCAAAATGCCAAACGTGCCGAAGTATAATGGAACTTTGGAACCTCGGGACCACATTACCACTTATACAATGGTGGTAAAGTGAAACGATTTAGCTTTGCACGAGATTGAGTTAGTCTTACTGATGAAATTCGGGGAGACTCTCACGAAAGGGGCCCAGACATGGTATTCGCTCTTGCCCGAGAAGTCAATAGATTTATTCGAGATGCTCGCAAAATCTTTTATCAAGGCCCATACTGGGGCCATAAAGGTGCAGGTCCGAAAGGCCGACATATTTAGGATTGCACAAGGAGAATCTGAATTGTTGCGGGAGCACGTGACCAGATTCTAGAAAGAAAGGATGTTGCTATTGACTGTACCAGATGAATGGACAGCTGAAGCATTCACTAAAGGATTGAATTCATAAAGTTCCAACGCTTCCCAGAAATTGAAAGAAAGTTTGCTCGAGTTCCAAGAAATAAAATGGGTAGATGTTCACAATAGGTACGAGTCAAAGATAAGAATTGAGGATGATCAGCTCGGTTTCCCGGCATCAACCAAGGGGTCGGGACCGGGAAACGAATAAGGAGAGATCAAATGATGATTTTGACATGGATCGACGGTTTTCAAGGGGTAAGTTTTTTCCCTATGAACGGGCTTAAGGACACGGCAGAGGTTTCTGGTTGGCGGGTAAATTCACTACCGATGGGAGAGTTGATTGCGGTCGGAATAATAGATCATTGCAAGACAAGAAGTTATTAGGTTCTAGAGATTCCTCTTACCCCAGGCTTTCCGAATACAACTTCAACATCAGCGCAGTGGAGGTGGTGTCGGCTATTAGGAACATTAAGGAAGCATGGTTCCGTAAAACCTTTGAGATCTGATCCCATTTAAAGAGATTCGAATTTGTGGTGCGGATACCATGGGACCAACGGCCACCAGATAGGGGATTGTCGGCATCTGCGCGAGGAGGTGGCGACATTGTTGAAAAACGACAATCTCAGAGAATTCTTGAGTGATCGGGCCAAAAACATTTACGGTCGCTATCGGGATAATGTAGAATCTTCGAACGCAGATGACGATCCCCCATGTTTGACGATCAACATGATTTTAGGAGGGGGAACAAGATTAATGGTGTGACATTTTCGGTAGCAAAAATGATGAAGGTGTCATTGACCCACAACAAGAGACTTCGGTTAGTCGTTGAGGATGACATTACTTTCACGGAGAAAGACGCAGATAGGCTACTATTGACGCACAACAATGCATTGGTAATCTCTTTAAATGTCTTAGATTTTAAAATTAAACGTGTTTTGATGGACCCAGGAAGTTCGGCCAATATTATCCAATGGAGAGTGCCGGAGCAATCCAAGCTCACCGGAAGTATCATTCCGGCTACAAAACTCTGCATCGAGTTCAACCTAGAAAGCTTGATAACCCAAGGAGAGATACTACTGCTCACGAATGCCGGGGGTGATGAATATGACCCTTTTTAAGGTAGTGGACGGAGATATGGGCTATAATATTATCCCGGGGAGGCCATGGTTGCATGAGATGAAGGTTGTGCCATCAACATATCATCAATTTCTGAAATTCCCAACTCTCGAGGGAATTAAACAAATAAGAGGTGACCAACCGGCAGCAAGGGAGATGAACGCAATCTAAGTTTCCAGTAGCAAAGGGAAGGAACATGCAGCATAGCAATTACCAGGAGAGGAGTCGTCAGAATCCTATCTGGTACCAAGATATTTCCATGTACCAGAAGAAATGGACGCAACAAAATCCATAGGGGAAGAACTTGAGCAAGTAGCATTGTTCGAAAAGTTCTTGCGGAGAAAGTTCCACTTGGGGACAGGGCTAAACCCCGAGCTCAAGTATGGATTAATCAAATTTCTTAAATTTAACGTTGACTATTTTGCGTGGTCGCATGCGGATATGATAGGTATATCGCCATAAGTGGGCGTGCACAAACTAAGCTTGGATCCCAACATCTCTCCAGTAATATAGAAAAAAAGTCCTATTGTCGAGGTCAGAAACACATTCGTCAAAAAAGAGGTAATGTGTTTGCTTGATATCGGTTTAATATGGGAGGTAAAGTATTCTAACTGGCTACTAAAATTGTAGTAGTTCCAAACAAAAATAATAAATTTCGCATGTGCGTTGACTATAAGGGATTAAATAAGGCATGCCCCAAAGACTCGTTCCCATTGCCAAACATTGATCAAATGATCAATCCGACGGCCGGCGCGATTTAATATGTTTCCTCGATGCTTATTCCGGGTAGAATCAAATGAAGATGAACACGGAGGATCAGGAAAAACATTCGTTCATAACGAACTTCGGCACATATTTTTATAATGTGATGCCTTTCGGGCTAAAGAACGTTAGAACCACTTATCAACGACTCGTAAACAAAATGTTTGAAAAACAAATTGGGAAAACCATGGAAGTTTACATATATGGTATATTGGTTATGTCTTTGAACGCAGTTTATCATCTTAAACACCTGCAAGAAACATTTGACATCCTAAGGAAGCCCAATATGAAGCTCAACCTCGAGAAGTGTGCATTCGGAGTCATCTATGGTAAGTTCTTGGGATTCCTGGTATTGCAAAGGATGATCAAGGTTAACCTTGATAAAATTAAAGCCATTGAAGACATCTCAGACCAGCTATCAAGCGTGAAAGAGGTTCAAAGATTGACAGGAAAACTGGCCGCTCTGAGCAGATTCATTTTCCGGTCATCAGAAAAATGCCATCATTTCTTTTCACTCCTCAAAAGAAGAAGAACTTCGAATGGACTCGTGAATTCAACAGGCTTTGAAGTATTTGAAAATGTATTTGTCTAGCCCTCCATTACTATCAATATCAGAGGAAGGCGAACAACTGATGATCTACTTAGCGGTCTCGGAGGTAGCGGTAACTGAAGTTTTAGTCCGTGAGGATAAAGGTATGCAATCTCCTATCAATTATGTTAGTAAAATTTTAACGGGATCAGAAATGTGTTACCCACACCTGGAACAATTGGCCGTAGCTCTCGTAGTCGCCGCTCGAAAGTTTAGGCCTTATTTCTAATGCCATTTGATAGCCATGGTGACCATCTTTCCCCTGCGAAATATTTTTCATAAACCTAAACTTTCAAGTAAGCTGGCCAGGTGGGCCATTGAAATGCGTGAATTTGATATAGAGTATAAACCTAGGACTACGATTAAGTCACAAGTTTTGGCTGACTTTATTGCCGATTTCAATCCGGGACTGTTATCTTTGGCTACCAAAGAAGCGGTGATGGTGTAAAAATCGACATCAGGAGTTTGGACTTTGTTCATGGATGGAGCTTCTAATGTGAGAGGGTCTGGGCTTGGCATAGTACTAATAACGCCTTCGAGGGAAACCCTAAGCCAGCCATAAGAACCATTCCTCTGACTATCAATGAAGTAGAGTATGAAGCTTTGATTGCAAGATTCGAGCTGGCACGAGGACTGGACTATGAGGTCATAGAAATGCAATGTGACTCACAATTGGAAGGTAAATCAGGTCTACAACATCTTCAAAGCCAAAGAGGAATTCATGCAACAGTATGTAGTGAAAGTCTGGGCTCTGCTCGCTCAGTTCAGAGAATGGTCAATTACCCGTATCCCAAGAGAAGAAAATGCGGAGGCATATGCATTGGCCAATTTTGGATCGTGCACGAAAATGGAGGGATCGGACTCCGTTACGGTTGTGCAACTTATGCATTCGGTATTGAACACGCATGTAACTATTACAAAGTAAACGCGACTAATTTGGTCTGGGGTGGCGAAATGAGATCATTAACTATCTCGATCACGAAAAACTACCTGAATATCCCAAGGCATCTCGGGCACTGCACACTAAAGCAGCTCGATACAACCTCAAGGGAGGTCAATTGTATAGAAGATCCTTTCGAGGCTCATTGGCACGATGTTTGGGAGCTTCTGAAGCCAACTATTTCATGTGGGAAGTCCATGAAGGGATCTATTGAAATCACTCAGGTGCATATTTCTTGGTGCTAAAGTTAATTAGGGCAGGATACTACTGACCCTAGATGGAACAAGACGCCAAGGCTTATGTGACAAATGTCAACGCCACACATCATTGGTACATCAACCGGCAGAGTTATTATACTCAATTTTGTCGCCATGGCCGTTCATGAAGTGTGGATTTATATAGTTGGTCCTGCCACCAGCCCTCTGTAAGGTAAAATTTCTTTTGATTTTAACTGACTATTTTACTAAGTGGGTTGAAGCAAGTCCTTACCGAAAAATCGGCGAACCCGAAGTGGTAGATTTCTTGTGGGAAAATATAATTTGCAGATTTGGGATAACAAAAGATATAGCATGCGACAAAGGTCAATAATTTATAGGCGCAAAGGTCACAAAATTCCATGAAGGCTTGAAAATCAAAAGGATCACATCATCTCCATAGGACCCAAGCGCAAACGGTCAAGTAGAATCGACAAACAATGAGATTATTCAAAATCTAAAAAAGAGATCGGAAGAAGTCAAAGGTAAATGGCCCGAAGAGCTACCAGGAGTACTATAGGCATATCAAACATCGTCCAAATCAAGCATGGGGGAGACTCCTATCTCTTTTGTATATGGAGCAAAAACCCTGATCCCGATGGAAGTAGGGGAACCTACCTTAAGATATTATCGGGCGGATGAAGAAACAAACAACAAAGAAATGTTGGTCAAATTAGAGCTACTCGACGAATGCAGGGACTTGGCACATATAAGGATGGCGGCCCAAAAATAAAGAATGGAAAGATATTATAATCGAAGTGCCAACCTCCCTTATTTCAAAGTAGGAGACTTGGTTTTAAGGAAAGAAACTCAGAACACCTGGGAGCCCAACGCAGGGAAGACCCCTACCGGATTTTAGCTGTCACAGGGAAAGGGTCATACGAATTGGAAAATAAAGATGGAGTAAAGTTGCCGAGCAAATGGAATGTGGCACACCTCAAAAGATAATTTTGCCGATGAGCCTCGCCTATACTGAAAATATGTGCTGCACTGTTTTCCCTTCGTCCACGTTTTATCCCAATTGGATTTTTATGGCAAGGTTTTTAATGAGATAGCAATGGAAATCATACTACGAAGGAAGCTTCGTCAGCAGAAATAAGACCTTACAATGACAAGGCACGAAGACAATGGATCACTACGGAACTGTTAGATAATCTTTTGTTCGTTAGTAAAGTTCCTACCGGAGTAAAATTTGCTATCGGGTAAAAGGGTTACCCCACCGTTCATGAGTGCAAGCTATTGGGTTGGG
>AWOL01S0045763.1:87958-122169 GCA_000715115.1 Nicotiana otophora
GGTGAATTGTGATTTATTAAAAATTAGTCGACTAACAATGATTTTAGTTGACTAAACACAATGCAGAATAAAATATAACAGTAATTAAAATGTAAATAACATACAATAATTTTATACTGGTTCGGTACCGTTGTAGTACTTACATCCAGTTTTCCTTGGGTCATAAGGGTTCCCTTTAGATCTTAAAAGTATTACAATACAGATGGTTTTGACTCGTTCTCCACCAACAAAAAATGGCAACAGTGAATTCTGAATGTTTGACACAACTCTCTTTTGTATTCTAATTCTTCCTATCTTTTGAGACACTGATAAACTAATGATTACAGTATTTAGGCTAAGAAGTAGAGAGACTTAGAAGACAATGTGTATTGTTGCACAAGCCTTCCATTTGATCTTAGCAGTCTTCTTATAGGAGAGAAAAGGGCCATTGAGTCTTGACCGACATTAGAGGCACGAGATCATCAAAGGGATTTGACCCAAGGGGTTCCTCTTCGAATCCTGCTCTTGGGAGAGCCCAGATTCGATCGTGACTTTCCTTGTCACATGCTTGTATTAAGGAGTTATTCAAGCCTTGATTGAGAGCTTATTTTTGGATAAATAATATTTGTTGGCGAAGGCTTCCTTGATTAGCAATCTGAACTCCTTTGGTTGAGGTCTAATAAATGTGTTGCAATAAAGTCCCTTTTTCTTGTCCATTAATTTAGCAATCATATCTTTGGATAGCATCTCATTCTTTTTTTTTTGCTTGTTTCGAATCCTGCAATCTTGTAAACTAACATAAGATAGAATTGTCATCATTGAAACTTTGAAACTTAACAATCTTCCCCTTTTTGGTGATGACAATCAAGAGAGAGTAAACATAAACTATGAGACTTCCTTTTTTTTATATGTTGATCCCCATGAATAATTGAATAAATTTTGTCTCGTGATGTGCTGAGTTTCTCTTGATGAGGTGTTTACTTCTCTACCATGTTTCTCCCCCTTTGACATCAATCAAAAAGGAAAGAAAAATACACAGAACAAACAATATATGAAATAATATACATACTAGTTTGGGGATTAGAGTAGCAAAAGTAGTACCTTCAGCAGAGGCTTAGCTAGTTCAGACCCAAGCAAACGATTGTTTAAAAAATAACAAGCAAGCATTAAGAAAAAAAGGGCAACAAAAAATCTAGAGAGTGTTGATAACTTTGATGCAGAAGGAGTCATAGGAATTTTCAACATCTTTGACAAGTTTGTCCCTTTTTTCACTCATGGAATTGAAAGCTCTGGTTCTTTGCCTCCATGTGGCTTCCATATCCATCCTGAGTTTAGCCACATTTGTACATGTCTCCTTGATAACTTCCCTGATTTTATCTACATGTTCCTTCATCTCAACTAGTAGCAGTTTTACCACATCTAGATAATGCCGAATTTGCTAAAGCTTTTAAGAGGCAATCGACTGAGATGTTGGTTTTTCAGTTTGAACTTCAACTGGCAGTGGAATACTTTCAACATTGGCGCGCTTCACCCATCCATCATCACCCAGGGTGTAAACCATCATTGAGAAGGTTGTCTTATCATAAGTGTTGGTAATGTGCTTGGGTGTAAAGGGTGTCAAATCTACCTTCATGACCTCGAGAACATGTGAGATGAGAAGACCATAGGGAAAACATGCAGCAGAAGAAGATATATCCATGATGCTTTCAAGAATGTATTGACGAATCCACATAAACCAATCAAGTCTTTTATTATTAACCAGACAGTAAAGGACAAAAACATATCTAGTGGACAAAGAGCTAAGGGGCCCAGTTCTGGGGAGGAGAGTAATAGCAATCATATGGTCTAAGATACGATGTTCAAACTTAATATTCTTGGGACCAATGTCAGGAGGAATATCAGACAAAAAGATTTTTGCTTCATCAAAGAAAACTGCAAAGTCTTTGGGCCACAATTTATGTACAAACACATCAAACCCACTAAACTTAGCAGAGAAAATCTTTTCGATTGATAAGAGTCCAAAACAATTTTGGTGCCTAAAACCATAGATTCCAAGGCATCTTTATCATTCACAAAAAGGTTTGCATAAAACATCCTTACTGGTTCTTCATAAACAGAGTTTTCAATGGTATCCAACAGAGAGGAAAGGTGCTGAAAATCAAAAATAGTAGTCACATCACACTGAAGAGTTTTCATGAGAGAGAGACTTATTGAGCGTCCATAAGCCATAGATTTTGACTTGTAGGACTCAAACCTTGCTTTTTCAGTGGGACCATAGAAGATTAACTTATCCTCAGGACCAAATTCCATGTTCTCCATTTTACCATTCTTGCATGCAGCCTTTTTGGGGGTTTGCTCCATTGGTTTTTTTGCCGGCCTTTTTCTGACTAGTGGGAGGATTTTCAGAAGATTCACTGCTTTCATTGTATGTTCTGAGGAAATCTGAGTCAATAGATGACTCCACATCCACAGGTTCTTCAGTGTTAACTGATTTTTGAAATCTTCGACTGCGTCTAGTTGCAGCTGAAAATGAGGGATTTCTTTTGGCCATGGTGCGAAGGATTGCTTTGAAGATAGTGTGGAGAGTACTGGATAAGGAAGGGTTTTATGAATTCTTTTGGGAGGAACGACGGAACGTCTTGGTTAAAGGAAAGGGAAGGTTCAGAAGGCAGTTATGCTTCTGAAGTGACTGATCGGCGGTACTAAGTAAAGAAACTAATTACACTTACACACAAAATTATAAAGCCATACATAATTAAGAAAATAAAATATTTTAGAACAAGGTAAAATATTTAAAAGCATGGTAAAATATTTGATTTAAAAATTTGGCATAATGCCAATCCTTTTTCGGAGTAGACAAAATCTTTCTTCCAAAAGTGATTTTGTAAAAATACCATCAAGTTGAGAATCAGCTCTTATAAATTCTAAAATAATATCACCTTTTGCAACAAGATCACGGATAAAATGATGTTCAATTTTTATATGCTTTGCTCTAGAATGATGCACAAAATTATTTGATAAACAGATAGCACTGGTATTATCACAGAATATAGAAGTAGATGTAAGAAATAAATCATAGTCGAAAAGTTGATGCATAATCCATAGAACTTGTGTGCAACAACTTCCAACAGCTAAGTATTCAGCCTCAATTGTGGATAGTGCAACACAATTATGTTTCTTGCTATGCCAAGATACTAAGGCATTTCCTAGCAATTGACATGTCCCACAAGTGATCTTTCTATCAATCTTGTCACCTGCAAAATCTATATCTGAAAAGGCTTTTACAGAAAAATTGTTAGAATGATCATACCATAATCCTAGCTTAGAGGAACCTATTAAGTATCTAATAATCCGTTTAACAGCAGAAAGATGGTATTCCTTAGGAGCCGACTGAAATCTTTCACATTTGCACACACTAAACATAATATCCGGTCGACTAGTAGTTAGATATAATAGAGATCCAATCATTCCTCTATACAGGGTTTCATCAACCTTTTTTCCATTGATGTCTTCATCGAGCATTGTAGTTGGACTCATTGGAGTGCCAATTGACTTAGCATTTTCCATGCCATACTTTTTGAAAAGCTCCTTAGTGTACTTGGTTTGGCTAATGAAAATCCCCTTAGTAGACTGCTTGATTTGAAGACCAAGAAAGAAAGTCAGTTCTCCCATCATACTCATCTCAAATTCTCTTTTCATGGAAAGAGTAAATTCTTTACAAAGAACAGAGTTCGGGCTGCCAAAAATAATATCATCTACATATATTTGAGTAATAAGATTACCTGAACTGGAGTGCTTAATAAAAAGAGTAGTATCGATATTACCTCTTTTGAACCCTTGGTTTAGAAGAAAAGAACTTAACCTTTCATACCATGCATGAGGGGCTTGTTTTAGACCGTACAAAGCATTAGTCAACTTGTATACATGATTAGGAAAGGTGACGTTTGCAAATCCAGGTGGTTGCTTCACTTATACTTCTTCAGAGCTGTAGCCATTTAGGAACGCACTTTTAACATCCATTTGAAATAGCTTGAATCCTTTGTGAGTAGCGAAAGCAAGTAATATCCGTATGGATTCAAGTCTTGCTACAGGCTCAAAGGTTTCATCATAATCGATTCCTTCTTGTTGAGAGTAACCTTGAGCAACCAGTCTTGCTTTATTTCAAACCCCTTGACCTAATTCATTCAATTTGTTTCTGAAAACCTACTTAGTTCCAATGATAGAGGAGTTTGGAGGTCTTGGAACCAATTCCCATACTTTATTTCTTTCAAATTGATCTAGTTCCTCTTTCATAGCACTTATCCAATGAGTATCTTTGAGAGCTTCATCCACTTTCTTTTGCTCAAATTAAGAAATAAGAGCTACATGAGAATTTGTTCTTTTCTGACCTTCTTGTAGTGATTCCTTCCTGTGGATCTCCTATAATGAATTTGTGAGGATATCCCAGTTCACTTTTCCATTCATTTGGAGTGTTTGAGGGAAGTTCTCTTTCTTCAGTAGTCGACTGATCTGCTTGAGGCAGTTCGAGATCATCTATGGGTACTTCAACTGGTTGAGTCTGTTGAACAACTGACTCATTTTGAATATCCTTTCCTACAATAACAGATTTAAGGACACAAGAAATTTCCTCATCTTCAGGAATTTGTTCATTCCTTGGGCGAGGGTTAGTATCAACAAAAACAACATGAATAGATTCTTCAATGCACAAAATTCTTTTATTGTAGACTCTATATGCTCTACTTGAAGGAGAGTAACCATGAAATATACCTTCATCACTCTTAGGATCAAACTTATCCAAATTGTCCTTTCCATTGTTCTGGATAAAATAATTGCATCCAAACGGGTGAAAATAGCTGATATTTCGTTTCTTACCATTCCATAACTCATAAGGAGTCTTTTTGAGAATTGGTCGAATCAGACACCTGTTGATGATGTGGCATGTTGTACTCATAGCTTATGCCTAGAAGGGATGAGGTAGAGAGTTTTCCACAATCATGGTTCTTTCCATATCCTATAAAGTTCTATTTTTACACTTTACTACTCTATTTTGCTGTGGTGATCTTGGTGAAGAGAAGTTGTGAGAGATTCCTTGATAGTTGCAAAAAATTTTAAAAGCTCTGCTTTCAAATTCTCCTCCATGATCACTCCTGATAGTAGGGATGTAGTATCTTTTTCTCGTTGAACCATCTTACAGAAAACTTCAAAATTCTTT
The DNA here is from genome assembly GCA_000715115.1 of Nicotiana otophora. Lineage (NCBI taxonomy): Eukaryota > Viridiplantae > Streptophyta > Magnoliopsida > Solanales > Solanaceae > Nicotiana > Nicotiana otophora. The sequence continues at coordinate 93,150 of AWOL01S0045763.1, forward strand.
AGAGCATCATCTTTATAAATTAGAAACATAACCCAAGTAAATCTAGAGAAATCATCTACAATGACAAATGCATATTTCCTACCACCTATGCTAGCAGTTCTAGTAGGACCAAATTAATCCATATGCAATAATTGAAGAGGTTTAGAGGTGGAAACAATGTTTTTAACTTTGAAAGAAGAAAGAGTTTGTTTTCCTAGTTGACATGCATCACATATATGATCTTTTGAAAAATCTAGTTTTGGAAGTCCAATTACAAGATCATGTTTAGAAAGTTTTTTGAATAGTAGGCATACTGGCATGACCAAGTTTTCTATGCTAAACCCAGGGATCATCGATCATGGAAGTAAGACAAATTTGATCCCCAAGATTTTCTAAGTTACTGATAGTAAAGACATTTCTGTCTCTGTTACCTGAAAGAATGATTTTACTTGATTCATCTCCTATAAACCAGCCATGTTTCTTAAAATGAACCTCATAGTCGTTGTCACATAGTTGACTAATGCTGAGAAGATTATAGCCAAGTTCTTCAACGAGGTAGACTTCATCTACATCACATGTTGAGCTTAGAGGAACTTTTCCAATACCAATTATATTTTCTTTGGATTTGTCTCCAAAAGTAATTCTTCCTCCATCTAGTTTGGTGACTGATTTGAACAATTATTTGTCACCAGTCATATGTCTAGAACACGCGCTGCCGAGATACCTTTTTTCTTTTCGATTCTTCTTGCGGTGTTCCTGCAAAATAAAATTACTTGTTTTTAGGTACCCAAGCTTGCTTGGGTCCTGAATGGTAAGAATGCTAAGTGTTAGTTTGATTTGAAGATTTAGGTCTCCAAACCCATCTCCGGTTATCTTTGAACCTGCAACGATTTGAGGTATGACCTCTTTTACCACAATAAAAACATGATGGATTGTTAGAGTTACCAGAGCCTCTTTCTGCTCTAATTCTTTTCCCGCATTATTTAGTACTATGGCCGTTTTTACCACAAAAGGAACATGCAAGATTTTTCTATTTGTGATGAACCATCTAATTTGATTCGACTGAGCTGTGACTCATGGATTTTTGCAATCCATTCAATTGAAGTTGAAGTTCATTTACTTCATCCTATAGCATATCACGCTCAATCTCACAAACATCTAGTTTCAAGGCCCAATCTTTATTTTCTCTCTTGATTCTTCTAAGTTCATTCATAGCTCTTTCTATATCTGCAAGAGCAATATAAACAAATTCTTGGAGTTCATAACAATTAGAGCATAAGGCAGTACGCACCTCACTAGTTCCTTCGTCCGCCATGAGACCAAGTTCTCTTGAGTCGTCTTCCTCATCATTTCTATCTGCCATTAGTCCAAGTTCTCCTAAATCTTCATTTTTATTCATAGCCATGAAACATATGTTAGCAATTTTCTCATGATCAGACTCTTCTTCATCACTCCATGCTCTGAAGGATTTCTTCTTTTGCATGTTTCTACTGAGTTTCTTTTTTAGTTCAGGATAATCAGCTTGAATGTGACCAAACTTTCCACATTCGTAGCACCTTCCATCATTTTTATCAGCTTCATTGCTTATCCTTCCTTTCCTGAAGTTAGGCTTTCCTCTTCTGCTATTCATGTTTTTCCTCAACATGCTTGTTACAACTTGAGAGAGCATGGTAATGTTTTCGTTTTGTTCTCTGCCTTCTTCTTCTTCTTCTTCATTTTCTGATTCAGCCACAGTTGCCTTAAAAGTAACAGTTTTCTTCTTCTCTTGAATTTGTCTATCCAAGTGAGTTTTCTCAAAAGCAATTAGATCACCTTTGAGTTCATCATAGGAAATTTTGTCTAGATATTAACATTCCAAGGCGATAACGTTTGGCTACCAAATGGTGGGTAAGCTCCTGATAATCTTTCTAACATGTTAACCACTCTTGATAGGTCTACCAAAAGATTTCAGATCTCCAAGAATTTTGCTAAATCTGAAGAACATCTCTTCCACTGATTCTCCATCCTTCATTTGGAATAACTTGTAGTCCTGAACCAGAAGATTTATCTTAGTTTCTTTCACTTTATTGGTTCCTTTGTAAGTAACCTCCAGTCTGTCCCACATTTCTTTGGTCATTTCATAACTTGATATATTTTCATACTTTTCTCCACTGATAGCATTTTATAGTAGATATTTTTCTTTGGCATTTATAGTTATGACAGCAGCTTGTTCATCAATATAATCATCCAAGTCCAGAGGATCAGTTGATACGATGACTTGACCATTTGCATCCTTCTTAGGAGGGATTGAAAGATTTTCCTTTTTGATCACATGCCAAACTTTGATGTCATATGACATCGTGTAATTTTCCATGTGCACTTTCCAGTGAGAAAAGTGCCGACCATTGAAATAAGAAGGTTGAACCTGAGAGGTTCCTTCTTGAAATAGAGCACCAACAATAGTTTTAGATCCCTTGATCTTCTTCTCACAAGTTGGTAAGCAAGGATTGTGAGTCTTGCTCTGATACCAATTAAAAGTACAAGAGGAGGGGGTGAATTGTGGTTTATTGAAATTTAGTCAACTAACAATGATTTTAGTTGACTAAACACAGTGCAGAATGAAAGATAACATTAATTAAAAAGTAAATAACACACAATAATTTTATACTAGTTCGGCACCGTTGTGGTACTTATCCCGCTCAGATCTAGTGGCCCAGAGGCTAGCATCGAGGTCACAGATGGTGGAGTTGAAAACTTTATTGTGCTCCCTTACTCTTTTATGCCTCTCATCCAATCGGGCATACTTCTCCTCAGCAGCAGCAACTTCATCTGCTTTGGAGTTCAAGGCTGCCTCCAAATTGTTTAGTCTTTCAATAGAGGCAGCCTCGCGATCGGCTGCAAAATGAACGGCATTGTGGACCTCAACCCACTTTTCCCTAGCCTTTTGAAATTGTACCCTTAACAGGGCAGCCTCTTGGCCGAGGGTCACTACCTCTTGCTCGTTTTCCTGCAAACGAGCCTCCAACTTAATGGCCTCAGCAACTCGTGCTTCCAGTTCCAAAAGTAGCAGTTTGATCTCGCTCGGCCAATAATTGATCCTTCTCGGAGGTAAGTTCCTCTATATCAAGAATCCACCTCTGAAGGCCCTTGGAATCAAGGAAGTTAGCCAGCAAAACAGAAGTACAAACTAAAACCCTTGCCATAACAATGATAGTAGAAACAATAGAGGAAACAAAGATTATACCGTCGTTACGTTGTGCATTGAATTGTTCAACAAACACTCTCCCGAGAGATATTGTATTTTATTCCTATCTTTTGCTGAAGCCCGAGACTTCAGATAGTTAGCGAGTTCCACCAACCGGGACAGCAGATGGTATCCGGTAGAAATTGAGAGGGAGACCTCCTCCTCCTCTGTGAATCTTCGGAGGGGGAGGATTAATTATGCCCCAAATCCCCATGAACTGGGGACTAGGTAAGAGGAACATCATCCTTTCGGACGACTACGGCTGGTGGAGATGATGTATCACTTGCTAGTGGCCAAGGCAAGGTCGGAGAAGAAGGAGATAAAGCTGATATTGTTGTATGTTAAGAAACAGCTGTGGAAAATGCAGTGCTAGTTGTTGGTTGCTCATCAACCAAACATGGAAGAGACCCGGTACCCATCCTCACGGTACTGGGCGCGGCGACTGGGACTCGGAATAGAGAATTAGCATCTTCCACCATGTCATATTCCCCCTAGAGCACCGTGGCGACGTCCTCAATTGGCGTAACTAGCTCAGCGGATTGAGCATTTTCTTGAGCTGATGAAGGTCGTCGTCTTTTATATAGAGAATCCACCTCATCACTGACATTTCCATCATCATCGATCACCACAGTGTCTATAGCTAGCTCGGCTGTGGAGCTCATCACCACAGCATCCGCGGATTGCTCGGGCGCAGTGTTCTTCACCTTTTGTTTACCCTCGGTCATGGAAGAACGTCGCCTTTGTGCTTCTTGTCCTCCAGACAGAGACTCCGAGAAGCAATTCTTGCACCAGAAGCAGTCTCGGTGACACCTGTTCTGGTAAAAGCCTCCTGCAGCAATCTCGTCGCATCAGCCGGATCAGCCAGAACGTCCTTCTCGGGGACGGTAACAGAGACTTGCGGAAGACCTAAATTCAGCAAAAAAGAAAGGCTAACCAATTTTTCTTATACATGAAGCGTAGACGACATAAGTTCAACCTACCACGATGTTTGGCCTTCCACCTATATTTAAGGGCCAGTTCCTTCCACTCGTAGGTCTCAAGTGTAGTGACATCCAGAATCATCTGGACCCACTGGTCCAAGCCTTCAATCCTAGATGGTGTCCACCGAATTACTAAAATATGAAAGAATATGGATCAACAATACCATAGGACAATCTTTAACTAGAAAGACAAATGGTGTACTTACGAGTGCGGTTCCATAATTCAGGAAAGGATGGAGTCGTGGCCGGGATGGTGTCCCTGGTGGCAACCACAATGAACTGCTCCATCCACCCATTATTTTTGTCATCATCTATGCTAGTTAGCAAAGCATGGTGACCGTGTTTGCTAAAGTATATCATTCCCCCACGGAAAATCTTGGGGGCATAAAAGTTCATCAGTCCAGCCAGGGAAAACTCTTCTCCCGTCTCTTAGTATAGACGACGAAGACAAGCAATAGTCCGCCATATAGAAGGGCTCGTCTGTGCCAAGCAGACTTGGTAACGAAGTCAAAACTCCAAGATAACGTAGTCAAGCCCCCCGCTCAATGAGAACGGGCCCAGAGTAAAGGGATACGTATAAACATACGTAAAACCCTTCTTCTAGAAGGTTAATCGCTCCGCCAGGTTAGGAGCAATGATGTTCAAATCTTAACAACCACAATCTTCCTTCACAGAACGGATGCTAGAAGGACGGATGGAAGAAGGATACACGCTAACAGCCCATATTCGGGGGTTAGCAGAAGGGTACTTCTCTTCGAAATCATTAGTTGTAATTAGCTTTCTAGGAATAATGGTGCTCACAGTGGGAGGAGCAGCATCATCAACACTTTCTTTGTTTTTTGAAGCACTGAAATTTCTGGAAGAGGAGGCCATATTAATCAGAGGAGAATAAGGGTTTCTTTTCTCTGAAAAAGAAGATTAGAGGAAGTAGAAAACAAGTTTGAGTTGAGTAAAGAGAGTTTGAGAGAGTTTGGAAATTTATGAAGTGTAAAGGGAGAAGGTTGATACGTATAAGTAAAGGAATAGGCGGATAGGATCATGGCCATAATTACCTTGATAACCGGCAAAAGCATTGCTGAATCGCGGGATGACGCGTGTTTGGGGCATTAAATGCGGAGAGACGTGCGTCTAATCAACCGTCAGAAACTTTTCAGAAGGGGACAGAGATTTTTCCCCCAAGAAATGTGTCTTACCAACTTCCCGGTGACACAATATTATGCCACCAGAAAGTAGGGGGACTATCTGTATATGATAAAATATGTTCATATTAACTGCTCGTATGATAAAGTGACACGTGGAGCCAAAAACAAAAGGCAACCAAGTCTGAAGGCAATGATCTGGTGTGTTCCCGAAGGGAATGGTATTCATGAAGGCGAAATAAATACGTGCCACCCAATAGTATTTAATGGAGATTATTCTATAGCATTAAGTATATAGTCGGTTACAGAGAATATGAGATTCACTGCCCATCGTTACATATTTTTCAATAGGCCTCATAATTGTCATTTATAAACGGCTTGATCTAAGGACCTTGTTCCCTAGGTGCATTTATAAATAGAGGCTCAACAACCATTGTAAAGCACATGAATTTTCTGACAAACTGATACTATACTTTGTTCCAAAAGCTTAATAATATTTCATCTTCTTGCTTATTAATATTGTTACTACTGCCTCCGGAAGCTCTACTCCCGGAATCAAGATTTTTAGTGTCTTATCTCAATTTCAATGCTAAGTCTTACATTCTTGTTTAATTTATTTATCAATTTTGGGATCAAATTAATTCACTTGCCTATAAACCACGTACAAAATCAACTGTACCATTTTATGGATGAACCTCTAGTCATGAGGTTGTATAAGAGTAAACATTTAACTACACATAGTGTTTATATTAAATTATATCAACTTATCATGGTTAGGTGAGTTAATGAGATAAGAATATATATGTATATATTAATTAATTATGATTAAGTAAGAAACTTTTATGTCAATACATATCACATATCTATTGATTTGATGTAAAAGTGCATGCAAGTTTTTACTACTATGACATAACTTCCTAGCTTGCTGCATATTAAAGATAAGTTAATAGACATTTTCCTTTCAATTGCTCTAAGACGAGAAATTGAACCACATGTGTGTATCGTCAGAAAGAAAATAAATATAAAAATCTTAAATAAAGGGGTAAAGTTAAACAAAAATAAGGTTTCAAATAACTTTCTGCTAGGTTACATAAAAAATAACTTTCTATAAAAGTAATAACCTGAAAACTAAAATAAATAATCTTTTAGGACATACTAAATCACATGAATGGTGTAAAAATTTATTTATGTTGTCAAGTGAAAAAAAGATATATTTCATCTAAAAATAAAATACTGGAGAAAAAGATTTAGTGAAGACAATAAATTAGGAAGTACTGTAGAAAGTACAAGCGGGCATGCATAGAGAAATGAGACAATGAGGCAGAGCCAGGTAAGTTTGGCGCTGGCAATGGCAAAGAACCAAATTTTAACATTCATATACAGCCAGAAAACATAAATACAAACACACAGATTACTCACACCCACAAGAGAGAGAGGGAAGGTGCCGCTCTGTATAATATAATACACACTTTGCACCTCACCTCAGCACCTATATATATATATATATGAGGGAAGGTGCCGCTCTGTATAATATAATACACACTTTGCACCTCACCTCAGCACCTATATATATATATATATGAGGGAAGGTGCCGCTCTGTATAATATAATACACACTTTGCACCTCACCTCAGCACCTATATATATATATATATGAGGGAAGGTGCCGCTCTGTATAATATAATACACACTTTGCACCTCACCTCAGCACCTATATATATATATATATATATATATATATATGTAATCATCAGAGCTTTTTGTTGACCAACCCAATTGCTCTCTCGTGGTCGCCGCTCGAAAGCTTAGACCTTATTTTTAATGCCATTCGATAGCCGTGGTGATCACTTTTCCCCTGCGGAATATTTTTCATAAACTTGAACTTTCAGGTAGGCTAGCCAAGTGGGTCGTCGAAATGAGTGAATTTGATATAGAGTATATACCTAGAACTGCGATTAAGTCACAAATTTTGGCCGACTCTGTGGCCGATTTCAGTCCGGGACTGTTACCTTTGGCTACCAAAGAAGCGGTGATGGTGTAAAAATCGACATCAGGAGTTTAGACTTTGTTCGCGGATGGAGCTTCCAATGTGAGAGGGTCTGGGCTCGGCCTAGTCCTAATCACGCCTTCAAGGGAAACCCTAAGGCATTCCATAAGAACTGTTCTTCTGCCTAACAATGAAACAAAGTATGAAGCTTTGATTACAAGATTTGAGTTGGCGCGGGGACTGGACTCCGAGATCATAGAAATGAAATGTGACTCCCACTTGGTAGTAAATCACGTCTACGACATCTTCGAAGCCAAAGAAAAACGCATGCAACAGTATGTAGTGAAAGTCTAGGCTCTACTCGCACAGTTCAAGGAATGGTCAATTACCCACATCCCGAGAGAAGAAAACGCGGAGGAAGATGCACTGGCCAATTTGGGATCGTCCACAAAAATGGAGGGATCGGACTCCGGTATAGTCGTACAGCTTATGCATTCAGTATTGGACGCAAGCAACTATTACGAAGTAAACGCGGCCAATTTGGTCTGGGACTGGCGAAATGAGGTCATTGACTATCACGAGCACGAAAAACTACCTGAAGATCCCAAGGTATCTCGGGCACTGCGCAATAAAGCAGGTCGATACAGCTTCAAGGGAGGTCAAATGTATACAAGATCCTTCTGAGGCTCGTTGGCCCGATGTTTCGGAGCTTCCGAAGCCAACTATTTCATGCGGGAAATCCATGAAGGGATCTATGGAATAAATCACTCAGGCGCAGATTTCTTGGTGCTAAAGTTAATTAGGATAGGATACTACTGGACCCTAATGGAACAAGACACCAAGGCTTATGTTCAGAAATGTGATAAATGGCAACGCCATGCACCATTGGTACATCAACCGCCAGAGTTATTACACTCAATTTTGTCGCCATGGTCGTTCATGAAGTGGGGATGGATATAGTTGGTCCTGCCACCGACCCCCGGTAAGGTAAGATTTCTTTTGATTTTAACTGACTATTTTTCTAAGTGGGTTGAAGCAAGTCCTTACCAAAATATCGGTGAACGTGTACTGGTAGATTTCTTGTGGGAAAATATAATTTGCAGATTTGGGATACCAAAAGAGATAGCCTACGACAACGAGCCATAATTTATAGACGCAAAGGTCACAAAATTCCTTGAAGGCTTGAAAATCAAAAGGATCACATCATCACCATAGCACCCGAGCACAAACAGTCAAGCAGAATCGACAAACAAGGAGATTATTCAAAATCTGAAAACGAGATTGGAAGTAGTCAAGGGTAAATGGCCTGAAGAGCTACCAGGAGTACTTTGGGCGTATCTAACATCGGCCAAATCAAGCACGGGGGAGACTCCTTTCTCTTTTGTATATGGAGCGGAAACCCTGATCCTAGTGGAAGTGCATGAACCTACCTTGAGATATTTTTGCGTGCACAAAGAAACAAACAACGAAGCAATGTTGGTCAAATGGGAGCTGCTCGACGAACACAGGGACTTGGCGCATATAAAGTTGGCAGCCCAAAAATAGAGAATGGAAGGATATTACAATCGAAGAGCCAACCTCCGTTACTTCAAAGTTTGAGACTTGGTTTTAAGGAAAGTAACTCAGAACACCTGGGAGCTCAACGCAGGGAAGCTGGATCCGACATGGGAAGGCCCCTACCGAGTTTTAGCTGTCACCGGGAAAGGGTCATATGAATTGGAAAATCAAGATGGAGTAAAGTTGCCGAGCAACTAGAATGTGCCACACCTCAAAAGATACTATTGCTGATGAGCCTCGCCTATACTGAAAGTATGTGTTGCACTTTTTTTCCCTTCGTCCAGCTTTTATCCCAATTGAGTTTTTCTGGAAAGGTTTTTAATGAGACAGCAACGGAAAGCATACTACGAAGGAATCTTCGTCAGCAAAAATAAGACATTAAAATGACAAGGCACGCATACAATGGATCACTACGGAACGGTTAGATAATCTTTTGCTCGGTAGCAAAGTTCCTACCGGGAAGTAAAATTTGCTATCAGGCCAAAGGGTTACCAGATCGTTCATGAGTACAAGACACTGGGGGGTTATTAGATCGTATTTGGCTTGATAACAAAGTTCCTAAGGGGATGTGAAGCTTGGTATTGAACTAAATATTATCTAACCATCCACTAGTGGAATCTTCGAAGGAGCAAGACTTTCAGTGTTCAAATTTGCATTCTTCGCATTAGAACACTAGGGGGAGAATGATATGAGAATATGGCAATAACTGGTACATAGATTGGGACTACAAAACCCAGGAACAAAGTTTTATCATCGGGACCGGGGACTGGGTGGCCAGCTCTGTAGAAACAAGTTGTACAAGTTAACCACAAGTAATGGAAAATTCCTTTTTGCACAATGAATGCCTACGTACTTTTGAAAATGGATGGAATAAAGTAAAGTCCTTTTATTTTTATTTTATTTATTTTTTGAACAATCAATTAATTTTATCATTTGAAAGTTAAATAAGTACTTCAAATGCTAGTATCGTGGTGAACAAGAGAGGGACCTCTATTATGAAACCCTCACGGTAAAGGGTTGATTCTAGAAGATCTTATGCCTAGAATCCAAATGCTCTCAAGGAAAAATACACCTGAAGCCTTGCGTAATTCGACGCAAAGAGAAAAACTTGCGCAATACTTAAACGAAAAAAATACTTTTATTTACAGAAAACGTGCCAAGCAGCACAAATACAAAGGTATGGAAAATAAAAGAAAGAAAAAAGCCCTGCACCCCCGAAATTCGGAGGAAGACAAGTATCTGCACCCCCGGGAGAAGTAGGGGGATCCGCTACTGGCTCAATATCTTGGCCTTCACCTACCGGTTCTTCTTCAGTTACCAAGAACTCTTAACCCTAATTGGAAGAGTCGGTAGCATCAGGCTGGAACAGGAGACCCCTTCGGGCAGTTGACTCCAACCTACGGGCCTTAGCGATTTCGGCATCAAAGTCAATGCCACTCCCTTTGGCCTCATCCAAGGTTTTTCTACTCATGTTATACAAAGAATATGTTTTATCAACTGTGAGGGAAGTCGCTCGATACTGAAGTTCTTCTTTAAGACGGTCAACCTCGGTCGAAAAGTTATCCCGCTCAGATCTAGTGGCCTATAGGCTGACATTGAGGTCACAGATGGTGGAGTTAAAAACGTTATTATGCTCTATGACTCTCTTATGCCTCTCTTCCAACCGGGCATACTTCTCCTCAGCAGCAGCAACTTCTTCAGTTTTGGAGTTCAAGGCTGCCTCCAAATTGTTCAGTCTTTCAGAAGAGGCAGCCTCGCAATCAGATGCAACAAGAACATCATTGTGGACCTCAACCCGCTTTGCTCTAGCTTCTTCAAATTGTACACTTAATAGGGTGGCCTCTTGTCTGAGTGTCACTACCTCTTGATCACTTTGCTGCAACTGAGCCTCCAACTCTACGGCCTCAGCAGCTCATGCTTCCACTTCTCGGAGTAGCAATTTGATCTCGCTCGACCAACAATTGATCTCGTTCGGAGGTAAGTTCCTCCTTATCAAGAATCAACCTTTGAAGGCCCTCAAAAGCAAGGAAGTTAGCCTACAAAACAGAATTACAAACTAAAAGCCTTGTCATAACTACGATATAAGAAACAACAGAGGAAACAATGATTGTACCGTCGTTGCGTTGTGCATGGAATTGTTCAACAAACACTCTCTCTCGAGAGAGAGAGAGATTATATTTTATTCCTATCTTTTTCTGAATCTCGAGGCTTCAGATAATAAGCAAGTTCCACCGGCCGGGACAGCAGATGGTATCTGGTAGAAACCGAGAGGGGGACACTCCTCCTCCTCTGTGGATCTTCTGAGGGGGCAGAATAATTATACCCCAAATTCCCATGAACTGGGGATTGTGGAAGAGGGGCATCTTCCTCTCGGACGAGTGCGGCTGGTAGAGATGATGTATTATTTGCTGGTGGCCAAGGCAAGGTCGGAGAAAAAGGAGATGAAGCTAATGGTGTTGTAGGTTGAGAAGCAGTTGCGATAAATGCAGTGCTAGTTGTTGGTTTCTCATCAACCGAAAATGTAAGAGACTCGGTACCCAGCCTCATGGTACCGGGCACGACGACTAGGATTCGAAAGCGAGAATTAGCATCTTCCACCATGTCATATTCCCTTCAGAGCGTCGGTGCGTTGTCCTCAGTTGGCGTAACTAGCTCAACAGATTGAGCATTCTATTGAGCTAATAAAGGTCGTCGTCTTTTATATAGAGAATCCCCCTCATCGTTGATTCCTCCATCATCATCGATCACCACAGTGTCTACAGCTGGCTCGGGAGCGGAGCTCATCACCACAGCATTCGCGGATGGCTCGGGCGCGACGTTCTTCGCCTTTTTATTTTTACCCTCGATCGCGGAAGAACGCCGCCTTTTTGTTGCTTTGTCCTCCGGCCGAGGACTCCGAGAAGAAATACTTGCACTAGAAGCAGGCCCAGTGACACCTGTTCGGGTAAAAGCCTCCTGCAGCAACCTCGCCGCATCAGCCGTAGCTACTAGAACGTCCTCCTTGGGGACAGTAACAGAGCCCTGCGGAAGAACTGAATTCAGTAGGAAAGAAAGGTTAACCAATGTTTCTTATACGAGAAGCGGAGACGACATAAGTTCAACCTATCATGATATTTGGCCTTCCATCCATATTTAAGGGCCAGTTTCTTCCACTTGTGGGTCTCAGGTGTAGTGACATCCAGAATCATCTGGACCCACGGGTCCAAACCTTCAATCCTAGGTGGTGTCCACCGAGTTGCTGAAATAGTGAAAGAAGAAGAATCATAAATACCATGGGACAATCTTTAACTAGAAAGATAGACGATGTACTTACGAGTGCGGTTTCATAATTCAGGAAAGGATGGTGTCGTGGCCGGGATGATATCTCTGGTGGCAACCGCAATGAACCGCTCCTTCCAACCACGGTCGTTGTCATCATCCATGCTAGTTAGTGAAGCATGGTGACCACGTTTGCTAAAGTTTATCATTCCCCCACAGAATATCTTGGGGGAATAAAGGTTCATCAGTCAAGCCAGAGATAGCTCTTCTCCCATCTCCTAGCATAGACACCGAAGACAAGAACAGTCCACCACATAGAAGGGCTCATCTGTGCCAAGCAGACTTGGTAACGAAGGCAAAACTCCAAGATAACGTAGTCAAGCCCCCCACTCAATGAGAACGGGCCCATAGTAAAGGGATACATTTAAACATACGTAAAACCCTTCTTGTAGAAGGTTACTCGCTCTGCCAGGTCAGGAGCAATGATGTTCAAATATTGATAACCACAATCTTTTTTCATAGCAGGGATGCTAAAAGGACGGATGGAAGAAGGATACACGCTAACAGCCCATGTTCGGGGGTTAGCAGAAGGGTACTTCTCTTCGAAATCCTTAGTTGTAATAAGCTTTCTAGGAATAATGGTGCTCACCGTGGGAGGAGCAGCATCATTAACACTTTCTTTGTTTTTCGAAGAATTGAAATTTCTGGAAGAAGAGGTCATTGTTATAAGAAGAGAATAAGGGTTTCTTTCTATGAAAAAGAAGATAAGAGGAAGTGGAAAACAAGTATGAGTTGAGTAAAGAGAGTTTGAGAGAGTTTGGAAAGTTATGAAGTGTAAAGGGAGAAGGTTGATGCGTATAAGTAAAGGAATAGGGGGATAAGATCATGGCCATAATTACTTCGATAACCGATAAAAGTGTTGCTGAATCGTGGGATGACACATGTTTGGGACATTAAATACGGAGAGACGTGCGTCTAATCAACCGTCAAAAACTTTTCAGAAGGGGACAGAGAATTTCTCGCCAAGAAATGTGTCTTACCAACTTCCCGGTGACACAAAGTTATGCCACCGAAAAGCAGTTTGACTATCTGTATAGGGTAAAATTTGTTCATATTAAATGCTTGCATGATAACGCGACACATGGAGACGAAAACAGAAGGCAACCAAGTCCGAAGACAACGATCTCGTTTGTTCCCGAAGGGAATACTATTCATGAAGGCGAAATAAATGCATGCCACCCGGTAGCATTTAATGGAGAATATTCTATAGCATTAAGTATATAGTCCGTTACAGAGAATATGACATTCACTGTCCACCGTTACATATTTTTCAATAGCCCTCATAATTGTCATTTAAGAATGGCTTGATCCTAGGACCTTGTTCCCTACGTACAATTATAAATAGAGGCTCAACAACCATTGTAAAACACATGCATTTTCTTACAAGCTGATACTATACTTTGTTCAAAAGCTCAATAATATTTCATCTTCTTGCTTATTAATATTGTTACTACTGCCTCCGGAAGCTCTGCTCCCGTAATCAAGATTTTTATTGTCTTATTTCGATTTCAACGCTAAGTTTTACATTCTTGTTTAATTTATTTATCATTTTGGGATCAAATTAATTAACTTGTCTATAAACCACGTACAAATTCAACTGTACCATTTCACGGATAAACACTTTCCACTGCCCTCTCTAGTTATGAGGTTGTATAAGAGTAAACATTTAACTACACATAGTGTTTATATTAAATTATATCAACTTATCATGGTTAGATGAGTTAATGAGATAAGAATATATATGTATATATTAAATAATTATGATTAAGTAAGAAAATTTTATGTAAATACATGTCACATATCTATTGATTTGATGTAGAAGTGCATGCAAGTTTTTACTACTATGACTTAACTTCCTAGCTTGCTGCATTTTAAAGGCAAGTTAATAGACATTTTCCTTTCAATTGCTCTAAGACGAGAAATTGAACCACATGTGTGTATCGTCAAAAAGAAAATAAATATAAAAATTTTAAATAAAGGGGAAAAGTTAAACAAAAAAAGGTTTAAAATAACTTTCTGCTAGGTTACATAAAAAATAAGTTTCTATAAAATTAATAACCTGAAAACTAAAATAAATAATCTTTTAGGACATACTAAATCACGTGAATAATGTAAAAATTTATTTATGTTGTCAAGTGAAAAAAAGATAAATTTCATTTTATTTTAAAAAGTACTGGAGAAAAAGATTTAGTGAAGACAATAAATTAGGAAGTACTGTAGAAAGTACAAGCGGGCATGCATAGAGAAATGAGACAATGAGGCAGATCCAGGTAAGCTTGGCGCTGGCAATGGCAAAGAATCAAATTTTAACATTCATATACAGCCAGAAAACAGAAATACAAACACACAGATTACTCACACCCACAGAGAGAGAGAGGGAAGGTGCCGCTCTGTATAATATAAAACACACTTCGCACCTCACCTCAGCACCTATATATATATATATATGAGGGAAGGTGCCGCTCTGTATAATATAATACACACTTTGCACCTCACCTCAGCANCCAAGAGGAACATTTGGTAGATGCACTTTGGTATATGTGGCTCTGATAGTACCTTTCACGCCCTTCTATACAATACTATAGAAATGAGAAAGGAGGTTACACTCTTGAAGTATTTATTGGGTTGGGATTTTAACTCATTTGTTTTCTCGTTAGTGAAGATAAATCTTATCGGCAAAGTTAACAGAATAATTAACCACCATCCTTCTTTGGAGAATGTGAATAGCTAGCTCTAGCTCATTCACCTTTGGTTTTATTGATTCCATATCTGGACACAAATATCCATATTTAATTTGTTAGTCTCTCCTTCTCTTTTATTTGTCTTACTTATCATTCCTCTGTAAAACTTTTAGAGATAAATTTACCCACACTAGCGGCTAATGTCATTGTAATTCATAACTCTGGCACATATCAACTAGATCTAAGCATTATCTGGTTCAAAAGCTTAACAATAGTAGATTCCATATATGCTAATCTCTGCAGATTATGTTCTATAGTTGCAATATCTGCTCTGCCCTAGATGAGTAATTATTGGTTTACTGAATTACACAGTATCATCATAAAAAGAAAGATGAAATGAATGCACGACTCATCAATCAAAGTCCATATATGTTATAGACAACTGCAGCCTATGCCAAATTGTCCATCATTTAGGTGACAAAGAATACTGCATTGGCCATGGAGAAAACATAAGCAAAGTAAAATGGAGACTTTGCAATAATATCATGGACAGACTTCTAATCGATGTTCCATTGGGATGCATTTATAGGGATGAAATTCGTACTATTTATAGCCAGCCACTCATGAAGATCTTCGCCAGGCGGTAGCCGCACTGCTTCTCTTAAGTTGCCACTACCTAAAGTAGCATCAATGTGCTTTCTAAGTTGCTCACCCTGCATTTGAATAAATAAAAGACAGAAGGTGAGAAAAGTTAGAATAAAAGAAATTTACTGCTGGCATAAAAACCAAACTACCTCCTTCCCCTTTCCACCCAAACGAAGGGGAGAAGAAGAAGTATCTTTAACGTTTTACTCTAATCAAACCATTGAAAGCAACAATTTTGGTATTTAGAGCTTAAAATAAAAACCATAACAGAAATACAGTGTATGCATCCGCAAATACACCCAACTCCTAAGCAAATTAAAATGAGGAATATAATTTGAGACACATGATAGAACTAGAAGAGGCATTAACCAAACCTTGCTTCCTGATGGAGCATTCTTTTTAGGGCGAAAAGTCTTGTGGTTCCTGAAACAACCATTTGAATTAAAATTAATCAAAGTAGAGCCTTGAGATTTGGGACGAAACACATCACTTCTCCTTTTAGTTGCATAACAAGTTAGACACAAAATCCGTGATATTAGCTTGATTATTGATACAAAAAACTCTAATCTGGTCATAATGAATGCAGGAAGCTGTTTTTGTCTTAGTGACACAAATTAATTCCAAAAGTTACAATGTATGCATCAAAACATTATTGTAATATTATGAATACTACTTTCATAATCAATCAAACTCAAAGATTACCATTCAGAATCAAAACTTGGAGAATGAGAAGTTACAAAAATATGTATGCTTCAACGTATGATCTTAGTATTATACTTCTTTAGTCATTATAAACATTACTTCCATGAACAATCAAACCAAAAGATTATCATTCAAAATCAAAACCCCAGAATAAGAAGGAAAAACACATATGATTAAACACTTAGTAATAGTGATAAAGATTAGCCCTGTCTTTATCAATCAACTCCAAAGATTGTCATTCAAAACTAAAACTTGGAAAACCCCATTAAAAGAATAAAATTGAAAAGTATTCTGCATACAACAAATACCTGTTTCCAAGGCCAAACAGACTCATGATTGCAGAAAGAGCAATTGGGTTGGTCAACAAAAAGCTCTGATGATTATATATATATATAATCATCAGAGCTTTTTGTTGACCAACCCAATTGCTCTTTCTGCAATCATGAGTCTGTTTGGCCTTGGAAACAGGTATTTGTTGTATGCAGAATACTTTTCAATTTTATTCTTTTAATGGGGTTTTCCAAGTTTTAGTTTTGAATGACAATCTTTGGAGTTGATTGATAAAGACAGGGCTAATCTTTATCACTATTACTAAGTGTTTAATCATATGTGTTTTTCCTTCTTATTCTGGGGTTTTGATTTTGAATGATAATCTTTTGGTTTGATTGTTCATGGAAGTAATGTTTATAATGACTAAAGAAGTATAATACTAAGATCATACGTTGAAGCATACATATTTTTGTAACTTCTCATTCTCCAAGTTTTGATTCTGAATGGTAATCTTTGAGTTTGATTGATTATGAAAGTAGTATTCATAATATTACAATAATGTTTTGATGCATACATTGTAACTTTTGGAATTAATTTGTGTCACTAAGACAAAAACAGCTTCCTGCATTCATTATGACCAGATTAGAGTTTTTTGTATCAATAATCAAGCTAATATCACGGATTTTGTGTCTAACTTGTTATGCAACTAAAAGGAGAAGTGATGTGTTTCGTCCCAAATCTCAAGGCTCTACTTTGATTAATTTTAATTCAAATGGTTGTTTCAGGAACCACAAGACTTTTCGCCCTAAAAAGAATGCTCCATCAGGAAGCAAGGTTTGGTTAATGCCTCTTCTAGTTCTATCATGTGTCTCAAATTATATTCCTCATTTTAATTTGCTTAGGAGTTGGGTGTATTTGCGGATGCATACACTGTATTTCTGTTATGGTTTTTATTTTAAGCTCTAAATACCAAAATTGTTGCTTTCAATGGTTTGATTAGAGTAAAACGTTAAAGATACTTCTTCTTCTCCCCTTCGTTTGGGTGGAAAGGGGAAGGAGGTAGTTTGGTTTTTATGCCAGCAGTAAATTTCTTTTATTCTAACTTTTCTCACCTTCTGTCTTTTATTTATTCAAATGCAGGGTGAGCAACTTAGAAAGCACATTGATGCTACTTTAGGTAGTGGCAACTTAAGAGAAGCAGTGCGGCTACCGCCTGGCGAAGATCTTCATGAGTGGCTGGCTATAAATAGTACGAATTTCATCCCTATAAATGCATCCCAATGGAACATCGATTAGAAGTCTGTCCATGATATTATTGCAAAGTCTCCATTTTACTTTGCTTATGTTTTCTCCATGGCCAATGCAGTATTCTTTGTCACCTAAATGATGGACAATTTGGCATAGGCTGCAGTTGTCTATAACATATATGGACTTTGATTGATGAGTCGTGCATTCATTTCATCTTTCTTTTTATGATGATACTGTGTAATTCAGTAAACCAATAATTACTCATCTAGGGCAGAGCAGATATTGCAACTATAGAACATAATCTGCAGAGATTAGCATATATGGAATCTACTATTGTTAAGCTTTTGAACCAGATAATGCTTAGATCTAGTTGATATGTGCCAGAGTTATGAATTACAATGACATTAGCCGCTAGTGTGGGTAAATTTATCTCTAAAAGTTTTACAGAGGAATGATAAGTAAGACAAATAAAAGAGAAGGAGAGACTAACAAATTAAATATGGATATTTGTGTCCAGATATGGAATCAATAAAACCAAAGGTGAATGAGCTAGAGCTAGCTATTCACATTCTCCAAAGAAGGATGGTGGTTAATTATTCTGTTAACTTTGCCGATAAGATTTATCTTCACTAACGAGAAAACAAATGAGTTAAAATCCCAACCCAATAAATACTTCAAGAGTGTAACCTCCTTTCTCATTTCTATAGTATTGTATAGAAGGGCGTGAAAGGTACTATCAGAGCCACATATACCAAAGTGCATCTACCAAATGTTCCTCTTGGAAAACCATCCTTAGCTTTCATTTGGTAGTTAAGAGAAATATACTGGTCTCTCCGTTTCAATTTATGTGAACCTTTTTGACAGGGCACGAAGTTTAAGAAAAAATGAAGACTTTTGGAATTTGTGGTCCTAAATAATTCAAAAAGGGGCCAGAGCATTTGTGTTGTTATAAAAGTTTCTCATTAAGGGTAGAATTGTAAGTTTAAGCAAAAATATTGTTTCCAAATTTAGAAAGGGGTAATTCTTTTTTAAACGGACCAAAAAGAAAATAGGTTCAAAGGAGAGGTAGTATGTGATAAGTTACTTGGTATTAGAGCTGTTCATTCACCACAAATGTCATTTGCTATTCTATTTGGATGTTTGCTTTGAATGCCTCATTGAAGTTAATGCACATGTCACAATGATAATCACTGATATATTGCACCGTTTAGTTAATGCTGACCTTTAATTTTTTTTCAATTTCACACAGCTGTTGACTTTTTCAACCAAGTGAATATATTGTACGGCACCCTAACTGAGTTCTGCACTTCATCAAGCTGTCCAACAATGTCGGCAGGGCCAAAGTATGTTTCTCGATCTGTTTACTTTGTTTCTGATTCTACTTGTAAAGTACATATATATATATATTGCCACAATAGATATCTTTGTCGTATGAGATTATACACTCGTTGACACTATAATTTCCAGAGTACGGCACCCTCCTTTGTTTCCAATAATGCTGCATATGTTCTGATTCTGATTTTATCAGTTAATAATCTGCTTAATACCAATAGCATCTTGCGTTCTTTATTGGCTTAAACCAATCAATTCTGAAGGCTGCTGAGAGTGTTCTTCTGGAAACCGTTAAAATGTTATTAATCCCATTGAAGGATTGGCAGTCACCAACAGACTTCATGGACCAGTCATCCTTTTGATTACAATATCCAGCATACAATGTCCTTGCTCCTGAATATATCCAAAAAAAGATTTAATTTGCATGCGTAGGTCCATCATTATTATGGATAATCTAGACCAATTTGAATTTTAGACTGGCCTTTTAGTGGCAAGAAGATGGGAAAATTTATTTGTCAGTGTTCAATCAAGCGAGAACGCATCTCCACAGACATACCACAACAAACTGGTTTCAACTCGACGTTCAGAATATTGAGCTTTGATTTTACCACTTCTCTTGTATATCTGTCTCTCAATAATATATGCATACAGACTATTAAGTGGAGAAAGGAGAATGTGGGTATGTCAGTAGGAATAGGTAATCCAATCATAGTCAGTTTGTCTCTCTGAATCAACCTGTTTAAAGTATTAAATGTTGAAGCATCTCCGCGAGTGAAACTAAAAAGTTCCTTTTTTAGCTCTTGAGTCCTCTTTGTTAGTGCATTGAGCTTGTAAAAATTTGCATTGAATTTGTAAATTGCCCCAGTATGAATTTACTGGAAATTGCAATGCAACCTATAATTGTCGTGGAATGACCATGCAAGTTGTTCCAACACAACTTTTGGCAGGTATGAGTATCGATGGGCTGATGGAGTGAATATAAAGAAACCTATAGAAGTTTCTGCTCCAAAGTACGTGGATTATCTAATGAACTGGATAGAGACTCAGCTAGATGATGAATCAATCTTTCCTCAAAAATTGGGTAAGTGGTGTCTCTTTGTTTTGTGCATAATAATTCCCTTTTTGATCAAGGTGTATTTATGTTAGACCAATGGTATGCTACAGGTGCGCCATTTCCGCCTAACTTTCAGGATGTTGTGAAGACAATATTTAAGCGATTATTTCGTGTATATGCCCATATCTACCATTCACATTTCCAAAAGATTGTCGGTCTAAAAGAAGAAGCTCATCTGAATACCTGCTTTAAGCATTTTGTTCTCTACACATGGGTAAGTAGCTCATTTCATATTGTTGATTTGATTCATTGTCATAAGTTATTAGCAGTCATTTGTTCCTCACAAGTAGTATGAGGTCGAAAGATCGAATTTCTCGCAACAAGTTGCTAATTTGAGTTTGCTTGATGCAGGAATTCCGCTTGATAGACAAGGCCGAGCTTGCACCTCTCTATGAGCTTGTTGAATCCATTCTGCAGTTATAGTGGCATGCCGTCCTTCATTTTCTCCATTTCTTCTTTGTTCTGTGATTCTTTAATTAGTTTGTGGACAGAACGTACATTTGATGATAGACCCCGGACAGGGAAAACCCAGAGTATTATTGGAACATGTTCCTGAATTTTTCTCACGTTTAGAAAGTTTCATGGATTGATTTTGAATTGATGCATCTTATGAATTCTTCTTTCTAATTGAGTAACCATTTATCGAGCCTGTTTCCTATAGTTTACCTAGTACTAGTGAGAAGCCAGAAGATTTATCCAAAGAAGGTTGAATATTGGATCTTGGTTCAAAGAACTTATTCTGATAAGAGGTTGAGGGAGGTTAGTACTAATGCAACGAAATATTCTTGTCCTCTGGACAGGAATAAGCAATTTCTTTGGAGTTTGACTGAGCTTTTCCAAGTTAGAGAGAGTTTAATTTCAGTTTTTCTGCTTGCGGCTAGACCCTGTCCATTAAATATTATTATATTGAAAAAAATACGACATGACAAGTGGTCGCTTAAAGGAATGACACGTGGAATATAAGATGGAGATGGCTACCAAACATAGCTATTCCGCTTGTAGCAGAAGGAATAATGATCATCAAAGGAGTATTAAATGCTTTGCGACCAGTAACATTTAATAGGGAATATTTTGCAACATTAAGGATGATGACCCGTTACAAGGAATTTGGCATTTATGTCTAACGTTACATCTTCATCAATGACCCTCATAATTAACATTAAAGAAGGGCATGATCCTATGACATCCTTCCCTAGACATAGCTATAAATAGAGAGCTCGGTTATCATTGTAAAGGGGAATTTTCTGGCTAACATATACTACATTCTATACAATAATTTAATACAATTTTACTCTCTCGCTTTTGATCTTATCATTGTTGTTCCCGAAAATGTTATTCCCGGACTCACTAGCTCTGTCGTTCCATCTATATTCTAAGGCTAAGTATTTCATATTTCATCAGTTATTTCATTACCAAATCAAATTAATTCACTTGTCTAGAAACCACGAATAAATTCAATTGTACCGTTTTATGGGTAAACAATTTGGCGCCCACCGTGGGGCCTAGGTAGTCGTGCAATTAAACTGATCCTTGCCTTTTTTGACTAACAAGTTTGATTACTTTGTCTTAGCAAAAAATCACAAAAAATGGCAGATAACATTGTAATCGACACACGCAACCCTGAAATTCAAGGGGAACAACCTCATTTCGAGAATTCAATTAGTTACACTCGCAATGAGAGGAACGATGCCACACTGGTACATGATAGGCGGTACCCTCGACAGGTTCGGGAGGCAACTCCTGATGATATTGATGAGGAGCATGTAGCCGATGTAGTAAGGATCCTGCAAGAGCAACAGACAGCCATTTTAGGCCATCTCACGCGGCAGGATTAGGTTATGATGGAACTGAAGCAGGCGCTATCAAGTGCCTTAAATAATGCAAACAGGCGAGATTCAGTTCCTCCTGATGTTCCCGCAAACCAAAGGACGCGGAGAGTCGATAACAATACTCCCAGGGGCGAAGTTGGCTCCGACGGGGCCGAGGGGAGCAGATCCGGCCTCAACAATGATACCGACTCTTTCAAGGAGGAACATTTATAGTTTATGAAGGAAGTAAACGCCCGCATGGATCAAATCCTGGGCGCACCACCAGTATTGAAAGGCCCGAATTCGAAGAAGTATGTTCAATTACCGTACAAGCCCAGCGCGGTCCCAGAATTAATCCCGAAGCGGTTCAAAATGGCTAAGATGCCAAAGTATGACAGAACTTCAGATCCACAGGAGCACATTACCACTTACACAACAGTAGTGAAAGGAAATGATCTGGCTCCTCACAAAATTGAGTCTGTGTTGCTTAAGAAATTTGGTGAGACTCTCACGAGGAGAGCTTTAACGTGGTATTCACTATTGCCCGAGCATTCCATAGATTCCTTTGAGGTGCTCGTGGATTCTTTCATCAAGGCTCATACCTGTGCCAGAAAGGTGCAGGCCCGAAAGTCCGACATATTCAGGATCGCACAGGGAGAGTCCGAGTTATTACGAGAGTACGTCACCCGATTTCAGAAGGAAAGGATGTTACTACCAGCGGTCTTGGATGAATGGGCAGCTGAAGTATTCACCAAAGGTTTAAATCCGAGAAGTTTGGACGCTTCTCGGAAGTTGAAGGAAAGTCTGCACGAGTTCCAAGCGATGACTTGTGCGGATGTCCACAACCGGTACAAATTGAAAATAAGGATCAAAGACGATCAAGTTGGCTTTCCATCATCGACCAAAGGATGGGGGAAGAACAGAGAAAAAGCGAAAGATGATATTGACATGGATAGACGGACTTCGAGAGGCCGATTTTGCCCTACGAGCGGGCAGGTTCATCGTTGATAGAAGGACGGATCGTGGACGGAACAACAGATCGCTTCAGGATAGAGAAGTCTCAAGGTTGCGAGATTCTTCTTACCCAAGGTTTTCAGAATATAACTTCAATATCAGTGTCGTAGAGTTGTTGTCGGCCTTGAGGAATATCAAAGAGGCATGATTCCCAAGACCTGTAAAATCCGATCCCAGCCAGAGGGATCCCAATTTATGGTATGAATGCCATGGCACTAACGGCCACTAGACTGGGGACTGCCGACACCTCCGGGAAGAAGTGGCAATGCTGTTAAAAAATGGTCACCTCAGAGAATTCTTGAGCGATCGAGATAAAAACAACTATGGTCGTAACAGAGGCGATGTGGAAGCCTCGAAAGCAGGAGAAGAACAGGGGTCACCGTTTTGGCAGCAAAGAAGACAAAAGTGTCGATAACTAATAGTAAGAGGATTCGGGACGACGATATCACATTCACGGACGAAGACGCAGACGGATTACTACTGCCGCACAATGACACACGGGTAATTTCTTTAAATGTGTTAGATTTTAAAATTAAACGTATTTTAGTTGATCAAGGAAATTCAACTAATATCATACAATAGAGAGTACTGGAGCAAGCTAAACTCACCGTAAGCATTATTCCCACAATGAAACTCCTCGTCGGATTCAACCTCGCAAGTGTGACAACCTGGGGAGAATTTTTGCTGCTCAAGAACGCTGAGGGAGTAATGAAGACAACACTCTTCGAAGTGGTAGACGGAGACATGGGATATAACATTATTTTGGGAAGGCCATGGCTGCACGAGATGAAAGTCGTGCCTTTAACATATCACCAATTGTTAAAATTTCTGACACCTGAGGGGATCAAACAGATAAGGGATGATCATCCGACAGCAATGGAGATGAATGCAATTTCAGTTTCCAGTAGCAAAGGAAAGGAACGTGTGGCATAGCAATTACTGTAACCGGCACCTGCCCTCGAAATCGAGGAAGATAACCTGGGGACAGAAAAGTCGGAGCAATATCAGGTACCAAGGTATTTTTAAGTACCGAAAGAGACGGACGTGACGAAGTACACGGCAGAAGAACTGGAGCAGGTTGCATTGTTCGAAGAATTCCTAGAAAGGAAATTCCTTAAAATTAATGCCGATTGTTTTGCATGGTCGCACGAAGATATGACAGGCATCCCAACGGAGTTAGCCGTACACAAGTTAAGCTTGGATCCCAACGTACCTCCGGTAAGGAAAAAGAAGCATCCTATTGCTGAAGCAAGGAATGAATTCGTCAAAAAAGAGGTAACTCATTTACTTAAGATTGGTTCAATCCGATGTCACGACCCAGTTTTACCTATAGGTCGTGATGGCATCCAACACTACAGCTAGACAAGCCAAGTTAATAAATTAAGCATATATTGACAAAATTTCGAAACCAAGAAAAATAATAAAGCCCAAATTCTACCAATGTGTGTGCCAAGACCTGGTGTCACAAGCGTATGAACATCTAGTAGATTATACAAAACCTCAAATACTGTCTGAAATAAAATAGACAGAATAAAAAATACAAGGAGAGACACTAGTAGCTGTAGAATGGCTCAGAAAGGCAGCTCGCCATTATGCCCCTGGATAGCGTGGGTGTAAGACGATAGGTCCCCCACTAGTACTTGCCTCAGGTCCTGCACAAAAAGTGCAGCAAATGTAGTATGAGTACATAAACAACGTGTACCCAGTAAGTATCAAGCCTAATCTCGAAGTGGTAGAGACAAGATGACCGACTTTGACACTCACTATAGGTCAATAATAATAATTGAAATACGACCAGAATATTTAAATCAACATGATTCACAAATTTTACAATAATATATTTAACCAGCGGAAATAATCAAATTCCTTCAGATGCAAGAATTCTCAATATATTAATTAAATTCCTTCAATTCAAATAATTTTCAATTTATCAATTAATCTCATTTACAGGAATAACAATTAATTTCTTAACAAGCAGGAATAATAATTCATTAAATTTCAAAGATTCTCCAATTTATCAATTAGCTTCGCAAGCTGAAATAACTATTAAAGTATCGTGTAATTATTATTATTAAGCACGATTTCTGCCGAGGATGTACAACCCGATCCAGAGTGTCGTGTACACTGCTGAGGGACGTGCGACGCGATCCATAGATGCATCTATTCCGCCGAGGCGTTCGGCCCGCTCCACAAGAAAGGATGACATTTTCTTATGTGCCTCCGAAAGGAGAGTATATTTATTATAGGATAAATTCGGGAGGAAGAACAATTTCTTTTAATAATTAATTAATTTAAACAGAAAATCAAGCATATAAGATTTTCATCCTTTAATATCTTTATCTAACAATTCAGAATATATTCATATATGTATCCATTAATATTAATTAAACAAAGAATACAATGTACACAAGTAATTCATGCTTTGAGTCCTAAACTACCCGGACTTTAGCATTAATAGTAGCTACGCACGGACTCTCGTCACCTCGTGCGTGCGTAGCCCCCGCAATTAGCAGCAATTATTCAATTTAATCCCTATGGGGTAATTTTTCCCTCACAAGATTAGACAAGAGACTTACCTCGTCTTGCTCCAATTTAATCCTCTAGAAAGCCTTTTCCACGATTATCAAACTCTGTGTGGCTAGAATCTACGCAAAACTAATTCGATACAATCACTAAAAATTATAGGAATCAATTCTATAAGAAAATACTACATTTTCAATAAAGATTCCGAAATTAATCAAAAATTTATCTGTGGGACCCACGCCTCAGAATCCGAGAAAAGTTATGAAATATGCACACCCACTCAACCACGAGCCTACCCATACCAAAATCACTAAATTCCGATAACAATTCGGCCCTCAAATCCTCAAATCTATCCAAGAGGGTTTTCAAACTTTTCCAACTCAATTCACCAATTAAATGATAAAAATAGTGATGTTTTCGGGTAATTTAACTAATATTGAGTTAAGAACACTTACCTCGTTGTATTCTCTTCGTCCCATTTTCAGAACTAAAACTCTCTACCCAGTGATTTCTTCTACGCGATCGCGAACTTTCTCACGTGATCGCGTAACACAAATTTTACTTCCCAAACATTAACCTTACGCGATCGCATCAAATCTCACGCGATCGCGATGCACCAGGTTCCGACTCTACGCGATCGCATCCCTCTTCACGCGATCGCGTAGCACAACGCGTGGCCCAGCTTCCTCTCAAGCTTCCCCTA
The DNA here is from genome assembly GCA_000715115.1 of Nicotiana otophora. Lineage (NCBI taxonomy): Eukaryota > Viridiplantae > Streptophyta > Magnoliopsida > Solanales > Solanaceae > Nicotiana > Nicotiana otophora. Next base: position 119,373 of record AWOL01S0045763.1, read on the forward strand.
GACGATCACAAACAATGACACGCGATCGCAATACACACTGGCCAAACTTATGCAATCGCAGACGTGCCCATGCGATCGCATTGAACAAATTCCCAGCTGCCCAAATTAACCCTACATGATCGCAACAGCATTCACGCGATCGCGTAAAACAAATCCACCTCTGCCTAAATTACTCTACGCGATCGCAGACCAACTTACGCAACCGCATATAAGGATACCAGAAGAAAATACCAGCAATTATCAGTAGTGTTTCAAAGGCCAAAAGTGATCTGTTAGTCGTCCGAAACTCACCCGAGCCCCTCGGGACCTCGACCAATTATACCAACAAGTCCCAAAATATCAAACGAACTTAGTCGAACCCTCAAATCATACCAAACAACACTAAAACCATGAATCATCTCCCAATTCAAGCTTAATGAAACTTAAGATTTCTACCTTCTTCATTCGGTACCGAAACCTATCAAATCAAGTCCGATTTACCTCCAATTTTGCACATAAGTCATAAATGACATAACGGAGCTATGAAAATTTTCAGAACTAGATTCCGACTCCGATATCAAAAAGTCAACTCCCCGGTCAAACTTCCAAACTTAAATTCCTATTTTAGCTATTTCAAGCCTAATTTAACTACGGACTTCCAAATAAAATTCCCAACACACTCCTAAGTCTAAAATCACCATACAGTGCTTTTGGAATCTTCAAAATTCTACTCCGGGGTCGTTTTCTCAAAATATTGACCGAAGTCAAACTTAGCACTTTAAGGCCAACTTAAGGAACCAAGTGTTCCGGTTTCAACCCAAACACTTCCAAATCCCGAACCAACCATCCCCGCAAGTCATAAATCATTAAAAGCACATACGAGAAGTTTTATTTTAGGGAACGGGTTTTTAAAAGTTAAAATGACCGGTTGGGTCATTACATTCTCCACCTCTTAAACAAACGTTCGTCCTCGAACGAGTTTAGAATTATACCTGGAGTGTTGAATAAGTGTGGATATTTGCTCCTTATGTCTTTCTCAGCCTCCCAAGTCGCTTCCTCGACTAGTTGACCCCTCCACTAGACCTTTACTGTAGAAATCCTTATGGACCTCAACTGGCGAATTTGTTTCTCAACAATGGCAAATGGCTCTTCTTCATAACCCAAATGCTTATCTAGCTGAACTGTGCTGGAGTCCAACACATGTGATAGGTCGACATGATACTTCCGGAGCATAGATACATGGAAATTCGGATGAACTCCCAATAGATTGGGAGGCAATACAAGCTCATAAGAAACCTCTCCAACTCGTCTCAACACCTCAAATGGGCCTATAAAACTTGGGCTCAACTTGCCCTTCTTCCTGAATCTCATAATTCCCTTCATCGGCGAAACCTTCAAGAGAACTTTTTCACCTACCATAAAAGATAAATCACGCGCTTTCTAATCTACGTGACTCTTCTATCTTAATTGTGCTGTACAAAATCGCTCCTGAATCAACTTTACCTTTTTCAACGCATCCTTTACCAAATCAGTACCATATAACTTAGCCTCACTGGGCTCAAACCATCCGATAGGTGAACGACATCGATGGCCATATAAAGCCTCAAATAGAGCCATCTCGATGCTGGATTGGTAACTGTTATTATAAGCAAACTTGGCCAAAGGCAGGAAACGATCCCACTGACCTCCAAAGTCAATCAAACATGCCCTGAGCATATCCTCCAAAATCTAAATTGTCCGCTCTGACTGCCCGTCGGTCTGTGGATGAAAGGATGTACTGAGCTCTACACGGGTCCCTAATTCACTATGTACTGCTCTTTAGAAATGTGAAGTAAACTGAGGGCCTCTATCTGATATGATAGAAATTGGCACACCGTGCAACCGAACTATCTCCTGAATATAAATCTGGGCCAACCTCTCTGAATTATACGTAGTCACAACAGGAATAAAGTGTGCTGACTTGGTCAACCTATTGACAATGACCCAAACTGCATCAAACTTTCGCAAGGTCCGCGGCAACCCAACTACAAAGTCCATAGTGATACGTTCCCATTTCCATTCTGGTATAGTCATCTGTTGAAGTAGGCCGTCTGGCCTCTGGTGCTTATATTTAACTTGCTGGCAATTTAGACACCTAGCTACATACTCAACTATGTCCTTTTTCATTCGTCGCCACCAATAGTGCCACCTCAAGTCATGATACATCTTCTTAGCACCTGGAAGAATAGAATATCGAGAACTATGTGCCTCCTCTAGGATCATTTTCCTCAGTTGATCCATATTAGGAACACATAAATGATCCTGGAGTCGCAGAACACCATCTACACCAATAGTAACTTCCTTGGCACCACCTCGTAGTACCGTTTCTCGAAGAACTATTAAGTGTGGATCATCATACTGGCAAGCTTTGATCTGCTCAAATAGTAAAGATTGAGCTAAGACACATGCAAGAACTCGGCTGGGCTCTGAAAAATCTAGCCGCCCAAGTCTGTTGGCCAAGGACTGGATATCCAAAGCTAATGGCCTCTCTTCTGCTGAAATGAAAGCCAAACTACCCATACTCTACGCCTTTCTGCTCAAGGCATCTGCAACTACATTTGCTTTACCTGGATGATATAGGATAGTAATATCATAATCTTTTAGTAATTCCAATCATCTCGATGCTGGATTGGTAACTGTTATTATAAGCAAACTCGGTCAAAGGCAGGAAACGATCCAACTGACCTCTAAAGTCAATCACACATGCCCTGAGCATATCCTCCAAAATCTAAATTGTCCGCTCTGACTGCCCGTCAGTCTGCGGATGAAAGGCTATGCT
>AWOL01S0045763.1:124564-149997 GCA_000715115.1 Nicotiana otophora
TCCTGAATATAAATCTAGGCCAACCTCTCTGAAGTATACGTAGTCACAACAGGAATAAAGTGTGCTGACTTGGTCAACCTGTCGACAATGACCCAAACTGCATCAAACTTCCGCAAGGTCCGCGGCAGCCCAACTACAAAGTCCTTAGTGATGCGTTCCCATTTCCATTCTAGTATAGTCATCTGTTGAAGTAGGCCGCCTGGCCTCTGGTGCTTATATTTAACTTGCTGGCAATTTAGACACCTAGCTACATACTCAACTATGTCCCTTTTCATTCGTTGCCACCAATAGTTCCACCTCAAGTCACGATACATCTTCGTAGCACCTGAAAGAATAGAATACTGAGAACTGTGTGCCTCTTCTAGGATCTTTTTCCTCAGTTCATCCACATTAGGAACACATAGAGGATCCTGGAGTCGCAGAACACCATCCACACCAATAGTAACTTCCTTGGCACCACCTCGTAGTACCATTTCTCGAAGAACCATTAAGTGTGGATCATCATACTGGCAAGCCTTGATCTGCTCAAATAGTGAAGACTGAGCTACGACACATGCAAGAACTCGGCTGGGCTCTGAAATATCTAGCCGCACAAGTTTGTTGGCCAAGAACTGGATATCCAAAGCTAATGGCCTCTCTTCTGCTGAAATGAAATCCAAACTACCCATACTCTCTGCCTTTCTACTCAAGGCATCTGCAACTACATTTGCTTTACCTGGATGATATAGGATAGTAATATCATAATCCTTTAGTAATTCCAGCCATCTACGCTGCCTAAAATTTAGGTCCCTCTACTTGAACAAATGCTGCAAACTGCGATGATGAGTGTAAACTTCATAAGACACCCCATAAAGATAATGACTCCAAATATTTAGAGTGTGAACAATCGCAGCTAACTCCAAATCATGTACTGGATAATTCTTCTTGTGGGGTTTCAGCTGAAGTGAAGCATATGCAATAACTCGCCCTTCCTGTATCAATACACAACCCAAGCCAATGCGTGAAGCGTCGCAATACACTATATACATTCCCGAACTGGAAGGTAACACTAACACTGGTGCTGTAGTCAATGCTGTCTTGAGCTTCTGAAAGCTTTACTCACAATCATCGGACCATCGGAACTGAACACCCTTCTGGGTTAATTTGGTCAAAGATGATTCAATAGATGAAAAACCTTCCACAAACCGACGATAATAACCTGCTAAACCCAGAAAACTACTGACCTCAGTCTCCGAAGTGGGATGATGCCAATTCTGAACTGCCTAAATCTTTTTGGGATCAACTTTAATACATTCGCCAGATACAATATGTCCCAAAAATGTTACCGACTCTAGCCAAAACTCACATTTAGAGAACTTAGCACATAGCTTTTGTTCCCGCAATTGTCTGAAGCACTACTCTCATATGCTGCTCATGTTCCTCCTTGCTGCGCGAGTAGATCAAAATATCATCAATGAAGACAATGACAAACGAAATAATATATGGCCTGAATACCCTGTTCATCAGATTCATAAATGTTGCTGGGGTATTAGTTAAGTCGAAAGACATTACTAGAAACTCATAATAGCCATATCTAGTACGGAAAGTAGTTTTCAGAACATCCGAATCTCGAATCTTCAACTAATGATACCCTGACCTCAAGTCGATCTTAGAGAACACCCTGCAACTGGTCAAATAGGTCATCAATACGCGCCAACGGGTACTTGTTCTTAATAGTAACTTTTTTCAATTGGCGATAATCAGTACACATTCTCATTGTGCCATCTTTCTTCTTCACAAATAATACCGGTGCACCCCAAGGCGATACACTCGGTCTGACGAACCCTTTGGCTAGTAACTCTTCAAGCTGTTCTTTCAACTCTTTTAATTCTTTCGGAGCTATGCGATACGATGGACTAGATATAGGCTGAGTATATGGAGCCAAGTCAAAACAGAAATCAATATCCCGATCAGGTGGCATACCTGGAAGATCTAAAGGAAATACATCGGAGAACTCCCGAACTACTGGCACTGAATCAATAGCCGGAGTCTCTGCAGTAGTATCCCAAACATAGGCTAGATAAGCCAAACAACCCTTCTAAACCATGTGTTGAGCCTTTATAAAAGAAATAACCTGATTAAATGAACTAACCGACGAAACTTTCCACTCCAGCCTAGGCAAAAATGGAGTAGCTAAGGTAACAGCTTTGGCATGACAATCTAGAATAGCATGATATGGAGATAACCAGTCCATACCCATAATAATTTCAAAATTGGTTATCTCGAGCAATAAGAGATCTGCTCTAGTTTCATAACCACATAATGTAATAATACAAGACCGATAGATCAGGTTCACAATAAGAGAATCGCCTATAGGAGTGGACACATAAACATGAGTACTCAAAAACTCACAAGAAACACCCAGAAATGGAGCAAATAAAGATGACACAAATGAATACATGGATCCTGGATCAAATAATACTAAGGCATCCTTGCTGCAAACAGAAATAATACTTGTAATCACAACATCTGAGGCCTCTGCATCTGGTCTAGCCAGAAAAGCATAGAACCGAGCTGGAGTGCTAACTGGCTGGCCTCCACCTAGCTGACCTCCACATCAAGGACGACCCCTACCCATCTGTCCTCCACCTCTTGGTGGTCGGACTACTGGTGGAGCAACTGGTCCGGTGAGCATAGGCTGCTGACCCTACTGTACTGGTCTACCCCGAAGCTTGGGGCAAAACCTCCGTATGTGACTGAGATTCCCACACTCGTAACAACTCTTCAGTGCGATGGGCTGCTGACTAAGTGTCTGACCCTAGGGACCTGAATACCCACTGGGAGGACCCTGAATAGCTGTTGGGCAGTAAGAACTCTCTGGTATAGCACTAAGATAATGTCGCACTAGAGTACCCCGAGGAGGTGGTGGTGCTGGAAATAGGGGTCTGCTGGACTGCCCCCTCACGAACTGACCTCTTCCCCCAGACGGAGCACCTCTGAACTCTCCAGAGTACCTGAACCGCTTATCTCTCATAATCTTCTCTCGGCTCCGCTGACGCACACCCTCAACCCTCCGGGATATCTCCACAACTAGCTTACAAGAAGTACCCATCTCAACCTCTCGAGCCATAGTGGCCTGAATTCCAGTATGTAAACCGGCTACAAACCTCTGCACTTTCTCCGCCTTATTAGGGAGTATCATAAGTGCATGGCGAGATAATTTAGAAAACCTCGCCTTATAATCGGTCACTGACATCTGACCCTGTTGGAGATGCTCAAACTGAAACCGCATCTCTTCCCTCTGGGAGGGTGGAATATCTCTGTCCAGGAAGATACGGGTGAACATGTCCCAAGTCATGGGAGGAGAATCTGCAGGTCTGCCAAGAACATAAGACTGCCACCATCTACGGGCTCTGCCCACTAGCTAAAAAGTAGCAAAGTCTACCCCATGAGACTCCAATATCATTATGTTGTGCATTCTATCTCTGCAACAATCAATGAAGTCCTGTGGATCCTCCTGTCGCTTACCCCCGAAGACAGGGGGATGTAGTCTAGTCCATCGGCCCAATAATTTCTGAGGATCGGTGACTACAGCTGGCCTGGGCTCAGGTGTAGCTACTGCCTTTGGCTGGGCTCTACCCACGGGTAGTGCACCCTGGGTCTGATATACAACAGCTGCCTGTCTATGAGCCTGCGCGGTAGGGGTCTGTGCTCCCCCGCCCGCTGAGATGTGGCTGGGTTTGCTGGAAATAAATCGGCCTGAGTCATATTGTCCATGAACCGCAGCATACGACCCATGACATCCTGAAAACCCAGTGCAGATATGAAATCCACCGGATTTGGCTCTGCCACAGGCACCTCATCTTGTTCCTCAACAATAGGTTTCTCTGATGGACCCACTGGCGACATTACTGGAATAGTCTTGGGATGTCCTCGCCCTCTACCACGGGCTGGAGCCCTCCCTCGGCCTCTGCCTCGGCCTCTAGCAACTGGGGGAGTAGCTCTTCCCTGGCCTGGAACCTCATTCGAGCGCGTTCTCACCATCTGAGAGAGAATAAGAGAAGGATATTTAGAACTACATTAATTGCACGATGGAATACGAAGAAAGGTAATTTCTTAACACCCTATAGCCTCTCGAAGATAAGTACAGACGTTTCCATATCGATCCGCAAGACTCTATTAGGCCTGCTCATAACTTGTGAGACCTATGTGAACCTAGTGCTCTGATATAGTATTGGCACGACCCAATTTCACCTATAGGTCGTGATGGCGCCTAACACTATAGCTAGGCAAGCCAAGTTAATAAATTAAGCATATATTAACAAAATTTAAAATCAAGAAAAATAATAAAGACCAAATTGTACCAATGTGTGTGCCAAGACCTGGTGTCACAAGTGTATGAACATCTAGTAGATTATACAAAATCTCAAATACTGTCTGAAATAAAATAAACAGAATGAACAATACAAGGAGAGACACTAGTAGCTGCAGAACGGCTCAGAAAGGTAACTCACCACTATGCCCCTGGATAGCGTGGGTGTAAGACGATAGGCCCCCCACTTGTACTTGACTCAGGTCCTTCATAAAAAGTGCAGCAAGTGTAGTATGAGTACGTAAACAACGTGTACTCAGTAAGTATCAAGCCTAATCTCGAAGTGATAGAGACGGGATGGCCGACTTTGACACTCACTATGGGTCAATAATAATAATTGAAATACGACCAAAATATTTAAATCATCATGATTCATAGAATTTACAATAATTTATTTAACCACCAGAAATAATCAAATTCCTGCAAATGCAATAATTCTCAATATATTAGTTACATTACTTCAATTCAAATAATTTTTAATTTATCAATTAATCTTATTTACAGGAATAACAATTAATTTCTTAACAAGCAGGAATAATAATTCATTAAATTTCAAAGATTCTCCAATTTATCAATTAGCTTTGCAAGCTGAAATAACTATTAAAGTATCGTGTAATTATTATTATTAAGCACAATTTCTGTCAAGGACATACAACCCAATCCAGAGTGTCATGTACACTGCCGAGGGACGTGCGGCGCAATCCATAGATGCATCTATCCTGCCGAGGCGTTCGGCCCGCTCCACAAGAAAGGAGGACATTTTCTTATGTGCCTCCGGAAGGAGAGTATATTTATTATAGGATAAATTCGGGAGGAAGAATAATTTTTTTTAACAATTAATTAATATAAATAAAAAATCAAGCATATAAGATTTTCATCCTTTAATATTTTTATCTAGCAATTCACAATATATTCATATATGTATCCATTAATATTAATTAAACAAAGAATACATTGTACATAAGTAATTCATGCTTTGAGTCCTAAACTACCCGGACTTTAGCATTAATAGTAGATACGCACGGACTTTCGTCACCTCGTGCGTACGTAGCCCCCGCAATTAGCAATAATTATTTAATTTAATCCCTATGGGGTAATTTCCCCCTCACAAGATTAGACAAGAGACTTACCTCGTCTTGCTCCAATTTAATCCACTAGAAGGCCTTTTCCACGATTCTCCAACTCTGTCTGGCTCGAATCTAGCCAAAACTAATTCGATACAATCACTACAAATTATAGGAATCAATTCTATAAGCAAATACTACTTTTTCAATAAAAATTTTGAAATTAATAAAAACATCCGTCCGTGGGACCCACATCTCGGAATCCGGCGAAAGTTATGAAATATGAACACCCACTCAACCATGAGTCTGCCCATACCAAAATCACTAAATTCCGATAACAATTCGGCCCTCAAATCCTCAAATCTGTCCAAGAGGGTTTTCAAACTTTTCCAACTCAATTCACCAATTAAATCTTAAAAATAGTGATGGATTCGGGTAATTTAACCAATATTAAGTTAAAAACACCTACTCGGTTGTTTTCTCTGAATATTTCCCAAACTTCGCCTAAATCCGAGCTTCAAATCGTTAAAACTGAACTTAAACTCTCTACCCAGTGATTTCTTCTACGCGATCGCGAACTTCCTCACGCAATCGCGTAGCACAAATTTTACTGCCCAAGCATTAACCCTACGCGATCGCATCAAGTCCCACGCGATCGCGATGTACCAGGTTCTGACACTACGCGATCACATCCCTCTTCACGCGATCGCGTAGCACAACGCTTGGCCCAGCTTCCTCTCAAGTTTCCCCTACGCGATCGCAAACAATGACACGCGATCGCGATACAGACTGGCCAATCTTACGCCATCACGGACGTGTCCACGCGGTCACACTGAATAAATTCCAGCTGCCCAAATGAATCCTACGCGATCGCAACCCCATTCATGCGATCGCGTAGAACAAATCCACCTCTGCCTAAATTACTCTACGCGATCGCAGACCAATTTACGTGATCGCGTATAAGGATACCAGAAGAAAATACCAGCAGTTATCAGCAGTGTTCCAAAGGCCAAACGTTATCTGTTAGTAGTCCGAAACTCACCCGAGCCCCTTGGGACCTCGACCAATTATACCAACAAGTCCCAAAGCATCAAACGAACTTAGTCGAACTCTCAAATCACACCAAACAACGCTAAAACCACGAATCATCTCCCAATTCATGCTTAATGAAACTTAAGATTTCCATCTTCTTCGTTTGGTACCGAAACCTATCAAATCAAGTCCGATTGACCTCAAATTTTGCACACAAGTCATAAATGACATAACGGAGCTATGAAAATTTTCAGAACTGGATTCTGACTCCGATATCAAAAAGTCAACTTCCCGGTCAAACTTCCAAACTTAAATTCCTATTTTAGCCATTTCAAGCCCAATTTAACTACGGACTTCCAAATAAAATTCTGAACACGCTCCTAACTCCAAAATCACCATACGGAGCTGTTGGAATCGTCAAAATTCTATTCCGGGGTCATGTTCTCAAAATGTTGACTGAAGTCAAACTTAACACTTTAAGGCTAACTTAAGGAACCAAGTGTTCCGGTTTCAACCCAAACACTTCCAAATCCCGAACCAACCATCCCCACAAGTCATAAATTATTAAAAGCATATATGGGAAGTTTTATTTTAGGGAACGGGGTTCTAAAAGTTAAAATGACCGGTTGGAGCATTACATCCGAGAGGTAAGATATCCGGACTAGCTAGCCAATGTAGTAGTAGTACCTAAGAAGAAGAATAAATTTTTTATGTGCCTAGATTATAAGGAGCTTAATAAGGCGTGCCCGAAAGACTCATTCGCATTGCCAAATATCGATAAGATGATTGATGCTACGGTCGGGCACGAGTTAATAAGTTTCCTCAACGCTTATTTGGGTACAATCAAATCAATATGAACCCAGAAGATCAGGAAAAGAATTCGTTTATAACGAATGTTTGTATATATTATTTCAATGTGATGCCCTTCGGGCTGAAAAACAGTCGGAGCCACTTATCAACGGCTCATGAATAAGATGTTGGAAAAACAAATAGGAAAGACTATGGAAGTATATATAGACGACATGCTCATTAAGTCTTTGAATGTAGGTGACAACTTGAAACATTTGCAAGAAACATTCGACATCCTGAGGAAGCACAATATGAAACTTAACCCCAAGAAGTGTGCGTTCGGGGTCAGTTCGGGTAAGTTCTTAGGATTCCTAGTATCACAAATGGGAATTGAGGTAAATCCCGACAAAAAGCCATAAAGGACATGCTGGATCAACTGTCTAACATAAAGGAAATCCAAAGACTCATAGGGAGATTGGCAGCTTTGAGCAAGTTCATTTCCCGTTCATCGGAAAAATATCATCCCTTCTTCGCACTACTGAAAAAGAAAAACAATTTCGAGGGGACACCGGAGTATCAGCAAGCCTTGAAGGAGTTGAATAAATATTTGTCAAGCCCTCCGTTGCTCTCAAAACCAAAGGAAGGTGAAACGTTGCTACTCTACCTCGCGGTTTCAGAAGTTGCGGTGAGTGTAATTTTATTCCAAAAGGATGAAAGTATGCAATCTCCCATTCATTACATTAGCAAAATTTTAACGGGAGCAGAAACTCGCTACCCACATCTAAAAAAGCTGGCCTTAGCTCTCATAGTCACCGCTCGAAAGCTGAGGCCCTACTTTTAATGCCACTCGATAGCGGTGGTAACTACTTTCCCTTTGTGGAATATCCTCCATAAACCCGAGCTCTCGGGTAGGTTGGCCAAATGGGCCATCGAAATGAGTGAATTCGATATAGAATATAAACTGGGGACTGCAATTAAGTCGCAAGTCTTGGCTGACTTCGTGGCCTACTTCAGCCCGGGACTATTACCTCTGGCAGCTAAGGAGGCAATAATGGTTTCAGAATCGACATCGGGTGTTTGGACCGTATTTACGAACAAAGCTTCAAAAGAAAAAGGGCCCGGGATCGGAATAGTCTTAATCACTACTTCGGGAGAGACCTTAAGGCAAGCCATCAGAATGATTCCTTTAACTAATAATGAAGCAGAGTACAAAGCTTTGATTGCAGGGCTCGAATTGGCCCGGGGACTTGACTCCGAAGTCATCAAAATCAAATATGATTCGCAATTGGTGGTAAATCAGGTCTACGAAAGTTTTGACACCAAAGAGGAACATATGCAACAATACGTGGTAAAGGTTCAGGCTCTATTAGCACGATTTCGGGAGTTGTCAATAACTCATATTCCGAGGGACGATAACACGGAAGAAGATGCATTGGCAAATTTGGGCTCATCAACATAAATCCAAGGATCGGAATCAGGGATGGTAGTACAACTGATGAACTCAGCCTTGGACACAGATGGTTACTGTGAGGTGAATTCGACTAGTTTAGTCTGGGACTGGAGAAACAAAATAATCGATTACCTCGAGCATAGAAAGTTTCCTGAAGACCCCAAAGCATCAAGAGTGTTGCGCACCAAAGCTACACGTTATAGCCTCAAGAATGTAACGACCCAACCGGTCATTTTGAGCATCTGCACTTTGATGGGTAGTTTATGGGCGTGAGTAGGTCCGTATGATGTATTTTGATTTATGTAAATCATGGGTTTTGGTTTTCAGGTTATTCGGGACTGATTTGGAAGAACGATTCTCAACTAGGGAGCTTTAAATTTGAAAGAGTTGACCAAGTTTGACTTTTTTAGCATTTGACCTCGGGTTAGAATTTTGATGGTTCTGTTAGCTCCGTTGGGTGATTTTGGACTTAGTAGCGCGTCCAGATTGTGATTTGGAGGTCCGTGGTTGAATTTGGCTCGAAATGGCAAAAGTTGAAATTTTGGAAAGTTTGACCGGGAGTGGACTTTTTGATATCGGGGTTGGATTCAGATTCCGGAAGTTGGAGCAGATCCGTAATGTCGAATGTGACTTGTGTGCAAAATTTGATGTCAATCAGACGTGATTTGATAGGTTTCGGCATCGATTGTGAAAGTTTGAAGTTTCAATATTCATTGAATTCGAATTGAGGTGTGATGTCTGATGTTGTTATGTGTGTTTTGAGACCTTGCGTAGGTCCGTGTTATGTTATGGGACTTGTTGGTATGTTTGGACGTGGTCCCGAGAGGCCCGGGTGAGTTTCGGACGGGTTTCGGGCTATTTTTTCCTTCATTCTTCACTGCTGGTTCTGCTGATGTCTGGTGCACCCAGTGTTTTTCGCGATCGCCGACTGAGGGATACGATCACGTAAGGGAAAAATTGAGGCTGAGTGTTTCTTCATCGCGTTCGCGAGTATGGGTCCGCGTTCGCATAGGTTACTGCAGATCGAGCATCACGTTCGCGTAGGTGTGCACGCGTTCGCATTGTAGAGCTGAGCTGGGCGGGTCTTCATGGCTACTTCATCGCGTTCGCGAGCCTGGGGCCGCGTTCGCGTAGGTTCTTTTCGAGACTGAGCAGTTGGTGCTTCGCGATCGCATAGCTTATTATGCGGTCGCATAGCTTATTACGCGATCGCGTAGTGTATTTTCAGACGCAGTGCATTTTGTTCTTCGCGATCGCGAGGGTATTTCCGCGATCGCGATTCATTGATTCGCTCAATGATTATAAAGTGTTATATTTCGAGGGTTTCCATCATTATTTCATTTTGAGAGCTATGAAGCTCGGATTGAGGCGATTCTTGAAGCATTTTTCACCTTATGGATTGGGGTAAGTGTTCTCTAATAAACCCCTTATCAAGATGTTCCTGAAGCTGCTCTTGCAATTCCTTCAACTCAGCTGGTGCCATATGATATGTAGGAATAGAAATGGGCTGAGTGCCCAGCACCAAATCAATACCAAAGTCAATATTGCTGATGGGTGGCATGGCCGACAGGTTTGCCAAAAACATCTGAAAAGTCATGCACCGCCAGAACATAATCAATAGTAGGGGTATTAGCACCAACATCCCTCACAAAGGCCAAATATGACATATACCCCTTTTCAACCATCTGTTGGGCCTTCAACTATGAAATCACCCTGTTGGGAACATAATCTAGAGAACCTCTCCACTCAATCCTTGGAACCCCGGCATCACCAACGTCATAGTCTCAGCGTGACCATCCAAAATAGCATGAAATGGAGACAACCAATCCATATCAAAAATCAGGTCGAAATCGACCATACTAAGCAATAAGAGATCAACTCTAGTCTCCAATTCCCCAATAGTCACTACACATGACCAATATACACGGTCCACAATAGTGGTATCTTCCACTAGCATAGATACATGAACAGATGAAACTAAGGACTCACGGGGCACATCCAGATAACGAGCAAAATATGGTGATACGTATGAATAAGTGGAACTAGGGTCAAATAATATAGAAACATCCCTATGGCATACTGAGACAATACTTTTGATCATTGTGTCTGAAGCAACGGCCTCTAGGTTGGCGAGAATAGCATAGAATCGAGCCTGACCGCCACCTGATCGGCCTCCCCCTCTAGGGCGACCCCTAGCTGCTGAGCCCCACCCCGAGCTGGGTGGGTGGGTGGTTAAGTAACTGGTGCGGAAGTCATAGCCTGACTCCTCTACTAAACTGGACCTCCCAAAAGGCAGGGAAAATGCCTCTTCACATGGCCCAACTCACCACACTCAAAACAACCCCTCTCGGAAAATGGTGGCAAGTACTGAGGCGGACCCCGAGAACCAGAATAACTACCACTAGAGGAACCTGGTGCAGATGAACACTGAACTAAAGGTCCACGAGATGAACTCTGAGCTGGGAGTACACTGAGAGTTGACTGACCCGGTCGAGTACTGTATGAACCATGACTATTTGATGCGCCACAATGAACTAGACGAGCCATCTGAGCGGGCCTATAAGGACGACCCCTGCTGTGGTAAGACTACCCCCAGAAGGAGTACCGCTGAAACCACCCGAATAATGAGGCCTCTTGGCCTCCCTCTCCTTACGCTCCTGACTACGAACCAACTCTAGCCACCAAGAAATATCAACCACCTTGTTGAACTAAGCACCTAATACACTCTCCTAAGTCATAACAAAACGCAACTGATAGTTGAGGCCATCAATGAACCTCCTAATCCTCTCCCTCTCAGTAAGAGCCAACCAAACTGCGTGGCGAGCCAACATTGAAAACCTCATCTCATGCCATGAAAGTGGTGCAGCACTGACTGGTCTGCTCCTCTCATAGGCCTCTCACCATCTAAAAGTAGCCTCTGATAGCTGAAAAGTAGTAAAGGAGACTCCACTAGTCTAGAGTACGGGCGGCGGGAGTTTGACTACCTCCTCCGGCCTGAGAAGTGGATGGTCAGCCTGAACAAGGCTAGTGCAAATAGTCAATATCTGGACCAAAGCCTCCTGAAGGCTTGGAATCACAATGGGCACTGTTGGTGCCTGGGCTGGCCCTACTGACTCAACCATATATAGAACCTACTCCTAAGCTGGAGCAACTAGTTGCTATACGAGCTGCACCTCAGCCTCTACCTCGACCTCTCGTGGCCTTAGATGGTGGTACCGATGGTCGCCCGCCTAATCCGGTAGCATGTGTCCTCACCATCTGTGAGAGAATAGAATAACAGAAGTTTAGTTCCCGAAATCAATAAATTCGCACGACAAGAATACAAGAATATGGAGTTTTCCTAATGGTTCGGTAGCCTCTCGAAGATAAGTACTGACATCTCTGTACCATTCCACAAGACTCTACTAAACCTGCTCATGAATCGTGAGACCTATGTAACGTAGGCTCTAATACCAACTTGTCACGACCCAAAATCCCAAGTGCCGTGATGGCGCCTATCATGATACTCGGCAAGCCGACAACTCACACACACCAACATCTTGAAATGTAAAATATACGAAAATAAGCTTAAGTAAGTAAAAGGCTCATAAAACTGAATGAAAACGTCACAGATGAGTACAGAATTTCCCAAAACCCGGGTGTCACTGAGTAATGAGAATCTATATAAATACATAGTCTGATACATTGTCTAAGAAAGTAGAACTTAATAAGTAAAACTGAGGGATAGGGGAGGAGAGTCAAGGTCTGCGGACGCCAAGGCGGCTAACTCGATAATCTCCGAACTATTGAAAACTCAGAGAATCAACAACCACCGAGTCCGGAAACACCTGGATCTGCACACGAATTGCAGGGTATAGTGTGAGTACAACCAGCTCAATAAGTAACAAATCTAACCTTTGGACTGAAAGTAGTGATGAGCTCGAACATTACAGCCCAGATACAGAATTAACAGTGTGGAAATTTATGGAAAATATGACTATAATATCTCAAAAAACTCATAATCTGCAGGTAACAGTACAAGAATTTAGATATGCTTCCAGGTTTAACATTTAAGCTCAATACAGGTAGAATATGTTAAGTCGAAATGATATGAGGAATATGACATCTCTATATCTACATGCCAATATGCATGTCGTATGTGATGCAACACAATGAAAGGTTCACATACTCACACTCTCAGAGTACACAACTTGACAGTCTCAATTCTCACTCATCACACTCAATGACTCAGCACTGAACAGGGCAGATCCAGCCTAAGGCAGATCCAGCAACTGTGCTCGTTGTGGGTGTGCAGACTCTGAAGGGGCAGATCCAGCCCAAGCGCTATAATAAGCCAATCATGGCATGAATCAATAAAGCTTGTTGCGACGTGCAACCCGATCCCATAAATATCACTAACAAAAAGGCCCTCGACCTCACTCAGTCATCAATCTCTCCAGTCTCTCGGGCTCACAACACTCATGCTAAGCAGCCCAAATTAATGATACATGATGTGACAATGTGTGATAACAGAGACTAAGATATGATATCCAATGATGAATGCGACTGAGTACATAACTGCAATTAATCAAATAACTCAACAGTAAAAAACGACCACTGTGGATCCCAATAGTACCAGCAGATAGATTAAACATGATTTCTAGCATAAATCATAGCTCAAGTGTTCTAACACATAGAGTACAACAATAATAATCAGATAAGATAGCTACACAATTCCATGGAATCGACTAAATCATAATTACTACGGTGCACGCTCACACGCCCGTCACCTAGCATGAGTGTCATCTCGACACCAATCACATAGCAGGTAATTTCAGGGATTCATACCCTCAAAACCAAGTTTAGAAGTGTTACTTACCTCAAACCATGCAAATTTCTACTCCAACAAGCCTTTGCCTTGCTAATCGGCCTTCGAATGCCTTGAATCTAGCCACAAACAATTTGATACAATCAACTCAATCTATAGGAATCAATTTCATATGAAAATGCTAAGTTCTTAATCAAAAGTCAAAAAGTGAACTCAAAAGTCAACCCCCGGGCCCATGTCTCGAAATTCGATGAAAGTTACAAAATCCGAACACGCATTCAACCACGAGTTTAACCATACCAAAATAACTCAGACCCGACACAAATATTCGGCCTAAGAAGTTTCCTCAACTTTTCCCTACTTTTCAACCCAAATCACTAATTAAATGATGAAATTAAAGATATACTCATGTAATTTAACCAAAACCAAGTAAGAATCACTTACCCTAATCACTCCCTTGAAAATCTCTCCAAGAATCGCCTCAAACGGAGCTCCTAAAATCCAATTGTGAAATAAACTCAAACCCTTGTTTTTGAGATTTAATATTCTGCCCAAGAGTCCTTAATCGCGATCGCCGAAAATGCCTCGCGATAGCCAAGCACAAACTAAGCTGCCCAAAACTTAAACCTACGCGAACGCGACAATCTCCACAAGAATGCAAAGCACTGCCTGCTCAGACCTACGCGATCGTGTCCCTCTCCACGCGATCACCAAAAACATAACGTGTGAACTCAGCTCCTGCCTCATTTCCTCTTCACGGATGAGGCTTAGCCCACGTATTCGCGATTCACTGCTTCACTAACCTACACGATCGCAACCCTAAACTCGTGAACGCGTAGAGTAAAAATCCCAGCTTCCCAAACAAGCATTCGTGATCGCGGACCTATCTATGCGATCGCATAGAAGGAAACCAGACCTGAACACCAGCAAAACTTCAGCAGACTTATAAGTCCCATTTCACTCTGATAACCATCCGAAATCCGCCCGAGGCCCCCGAAAACCCAACTAAACATACCAACAAGTCGTAAAACATCATACAAACTTAGTCAAGGCCTCAAATCACATCAAATAACATCCAAAACACGAATCGCATCCCAATTCAAGCCTAATGAACTTATGAACTCCTAACTTCTACATTAGATGCCGAAACCTATCAAATCAAGCCCGATAACAACAAAGTTCCGAAACCAACTTCCGAAATCAAAATTCGAGCCCGGTAACCACAAAGTCAACTCTCGGTCAAACTTCTCAATTTCCAAAACTTTTAATTTTTCAACTTTCACCATTTCAAGACTAAATCAACTACCGACCTCCAAATCACTATCCGGACACACTTCTAAGTCCAAAGTTTCCCACGGATCTATCGTAACCATCACAACTCCATTCCTGAGCCATTTACATATAAGTCAACATCCGATCAACCTTTTCAACTTAAGCTTCCAACCTTGAGACTAAGTGTCTCAACTTATTTCGAAACATCCCTGGAACCGAACCAACTACCTCGGCAAGTCACATAACAACAACTTAGCATAGAATAAGTAGTAAATGGGGGAGCGGGGCTACAACACTCAAAACGACCGGCCAGGTCATTAAAAAATAATATCAAACAATGCAAGAGAAATCAATTACAATAATTAAAGCTATGGTCTTCACAATTTTCCCAAAAAGTCAATCCGGGCTCGTCCGCCAAAAACTCGGGTCCAAGGGTAGATTCCGACGACCCATAACTCCACGAGTCCATATATGTATGTTTTTTCAAATTTGAGTCCAAATCGACTCTCAAAACTCAATTCTTCATTTTTCAAAAAGTTGATAAAATTTCTCACTTTTCCTTTTTGATTCTTATAAATTTGATGTTAAAATCAAGGTATATTCAGAAAATATAGTTGGAATTTGATTAGAATCATTTATCCAATGTTTTAGATAAAAATCCCCCCAAAATCGCCCAAAATCGAGCTCCAAAACCTTGTGAGAAACAGTAACTAAATTCTGAAACAAGAAAACAATATAGTAGCTTTCCAAGCTCGATTCAGATCCTAGATGATCTCGAAACTCACTTTTATGAGCCCAACACGATTCTTGGTAGATTATACCCAAGATAACCTCTTGAATCACTCAATTTGGCCTTAAAATGAGGGAGATATGATTTTTTGAAGTTTTAAAAGAAATCTAAAAATTTAAATGGCAATTTCGTAATTATTTACACCAAAAAACCAGCAATAAGAAAATCTTTGTTTTAGTACCCAAACTCATTCGGAACCTCCTGGACATAAACCATATATGCATTTCAATCATAAACTATGATACAAACTTGCTCGCACACTCCAAACACCGAAAAAATATCATCTTGATCCGATATTGACTATGGTCACACTTCAAATCCATAACTTAACTAGTTTCTCAACCAATGTTCCAAAATACACTGAGACCCTCGGGACCCCATCCAATCATACCAACAAGTACGAATACATCATAAAATCCTATCCAAAGCCTCAAAAAATCCACGGGTATATCACAACAAAGAATCGAGGCTCAAAGTGAATAGAATTTCTCTTAAGTTGTTAAATCTTCATTCTTTCAAAAGAGTATCTGAATCACACTTAAACACTTCGGATTACTTTCAAACTTTGCATACAAGTTTAATTCAACAATATAGACCTATCCAAAGTCTCGGAACATCAATTGGAGTCTAATAACATCAAAGTCAACTTTTGGGAAAACTTATGAACTCCTAAGTTCTTCAAATTGCCAACTTTCAAATTGTCACGGGGGATTATTACTACCTAAAGCAAAATAAAAGACATATTTTTGGATTTTTCTATTTTTTATGTTTTTTGTATTTTTGGTTAGATTATAATCCCTCAAGAAAACCGCCTAAGAGATCCATCGTCCGGAAAAGTCTAAATTTTTCAAATAATTTATTGTTCGATTTTATATATTTTATAATTTTGTTTTTATTAGGCTAACAACAACTACAAAAATAAGAAGCTAATCTAAAAATTACTAAACCAGAAAAAAATACTAACTAGCACTAACCTACTATATACATAATCCAGATAATTCCCACCCCACACTTAATTTATGTTGTGTCCTCAATGCATATAAAATAATGAAAAATAAGTGAGGTGTAAAGAAAAACTCCCTGGTCACTCCTCGCCATCGCCCTCATCATAGAAGGCCATATCAGTAGCTACTCAATCAACATCATCATCCCCTGGCTCAGCATCCTCATCGACTTCATCATCAGACTGCTCGGGCTTAGCCTTTGAAAACTCAGGCATGTTAACATCTTTATCCTCGGGCAATCGCTGACCCTCACCAAGACCCACCAGATGTTGTGCATGCGCATTGAGCGGGTACCACACATGCAAATGGTCTTTCTCCTTCTGAGTAGCCGGTCGCCCTCCAATCTGCAACTGCAGGTCCAACATCAAATAAAAATGGGCCATAAAGCTATCATCTCGAGTATTTTGCTCGGCAC
Source organism: Nicotiana otophora (assembly GCA_000715115.1). Taxonomy (NCBI): domain Eukaryota; kingdom Viridiplantae; phylum Streptophyta; class Magnoliopsida; order Solanales; family Solanaceae; genus Nicotiana; species Nicotiana otophora. Next base: position 141,539 of record AWOL01S0045763.1, read on the forward strand.
TAGTTAGTGCAGCCACATCAATCTCTTTCTTCAGCCAGATGCTGCTGATGTCCATCCCACGGAGTGGTGCTGGGATGATTATTTCAAACACTTTCTCCTCTTCTACCTCTTCCTTCCTCAGATATTGAGTCAACATAATGCAAAAGAATAGTCTATCAACCCTTTTACTCTTTCTCACAAGTATCATTTGGTGACGTATCAAACGTCACATTAACTTTTTGGCCGGTCATCAAAAAGTACAACAAGCAAACCCTATCTCGCCTCATTAGAGTGTCATGATTGCATGGCAGCAACCGAGTGTTAACCAACTTCAACCAAACCCGTGCCTCTATCTTTATCATCTTTTTCAGAAATTTCTTATGGCGGACGATCTTCTTGTTACGGACCTAGGCGACCACAGAATTGACACCACATAAAGTGTGCCTCATCTCTCGATACGCTGGGCGGGAGTTGAAATTGCCTAGAGGCTCATTTGGGAAATCTGGAGTTCCCAAGTAGTTGCATATATCTATGGCTGAAAAGTTAATCAATCCACCCCGAATAGGAACGTACTGCTCTGGATCATCTAGGTAAAATCTAGTCTAAAAGTCACATACAAGATTCACATTAATATCTCCGAGGTTCCCAAAAACAAATCACAATCCAAGCTTATGAACAAATTTCCATATCGCCGGATACTTAGCTCGTAAGAGTCATTCCTCAACGGCCATATCAGGGTGCATATGCTTGGGATGACAAAGCTTGTACCATGCCTTAAGAGAGGAGGGTATACTTTTAATTCCATACTCTCGTTGTCCTTGTGGCCTAGGATGTGAGGCTGCCATTGCTACAACTTCCCTCAGTCCCTCAGCCGGACAAGATGGGGCCTCTCCCCTTTTTCGCTTCCTTGGTGGTGGTATAGATAATGTCTTCCCTTTTGTGGGGGCAACAACTTTGCTCTTTCCCTTGTTAGTTGATCGGACCATATTTGTTTTGTACATGCACAATCAAAAGTCAGTCAACTTTTGAAGGCATTTAATAAATTTGAAACATGGTCGTACGACCCGACACTTAGCATTTTAGCATACGGTTGTCAAGTGGTTCGAGGCTACTCAGCCTTCACCTCTTGAATTTAAGCAATAATTCGTGCTACATGATAACTTTTTCATGATGTACTACAATATACATGCAATGCTTGAACCCTTCAAACCAGCTCCGGTGAGCCACCCCACACTTAATTTTGATGCTCGAGATGCTTATAACCTACTAGTGTATCAATCCCAGAGACTCGAGCTCCAATTGGGACACAACATGCCTTTGAGGCATTCTATTAAAATCATGGTACACAATAGTATGGTTAAAGATTTTGTGTGGGTGAGGGATTGCCTCAACCTCCCAAATCATCTTGGGATGCGAGTGTAAACAATCGTATGAAAAACAACAATAACATTCATATGGGTTTCATTGGGTTGGGACAAGTGTAACGACCCGATCGGGCATTTTGAGCTTTAGCGTTCTATTTGGTGGTTTGAGACTTTGAGTAGATTCATATTATGTATTATTACTTGCGTGTATGGTTGATTTCAGTTTTCGAGCGGTTCAGGATTGATTTGGAAAAATGATTCTCGTTTAGAAGCTTTAAGTTGGAAGAGTTGACCAAGGTTTGACTTTTGGGTAAACGGACTCGGAATTGGGTTTTGATTGTTCTGATAGGTTCATATGATGAAATTGGAATTGTATGTATGTTCTTTTTTGGTTTTGGAGGTTCCTAGAAGAATTCGACACTATTTGTCGAACGTTGGCAATTTGAAGAACTTAAAAGTTCATAAGTTTGACCAAGAGTTGGCTTTGATATTATTGGACTCCAATTGGTGTTCCGAGACTTTTCATAGGTCTATATAGTTCAATTGAACTTGTGTACAAAGTTTGAAAGTAATCTGAAGTGTTTAAGTGTGATTCGGACACTCTTTTGAAAGAATGAAGATTTAACAACTTAAGAGAACTTCTATTCGGTTTGAGCCTCGATTATTTGTTGTGATAGTCCTGTGGGTGTTTTGAGGCTTTGAATAAGTTTTTATGATGTATTTTTACTTTTTGGTATGATTGGATGGGGTCCCGAGGGTCTCGGGTGTATTTTGGAACATTGGTTGAGAAACAAGTTAAGGATTTGAAGTTTGACCATGGTCAATATCTGATTAAGATGAACTCTGTTCAGTATTTTGAGTGCGCGAGCAGTTTCATAGTGTGTTTTATGATTGAAGTGCATATATGGTTTGTGTCCGGGAGGTTCCGAATGAGTTTTGGGTACTAAAACGAAGATTTTCTTATTGCTGGTTTTATTTTTATGGTGTAAATAATTACGAAAATGCCATTCAAATTTTCAAATTTCTTTTAAAACTTCAAAACATTATATCTCCCTCATTGTAAGGCCAAATTGGTTGATTAACAAGGCTATATTGGGTGTAATCTCGCATTCAGGATCATCTAGGACCTGAATCGAGCTGGGACAACTGCTGCATTTGTTTTTTCTTATTTTAAAATTTAGTTACTTTTTCTCATAAGGTTTTGGAGCTCGGTTTTGGGCAATTTTGGAGGAGAGTTTTACTATTTAGATTGGGATAAGTATTTTTGACTCGGATTTATTATTATTTCATGACTCTTACCTCGATTTTAGTGTTTGATTGATAATTTAAATTGGAGATTTTAGTAAAAATATTCTAAAACATAAATTGATAGTTTGAAGGCCGATTAAAGGTCGAAATTGAATGATTTTGGTATGATTGGAATCGTATCAAAATGGGTGTTTGAAATTTGTGAGTGTTTTCGAGTTCAGAGGTGCGGGTTCGGGGTTGACTTATTGGTTTTCATTAAAGATCAAAGATTTATTATCTGAAATTAGTTTCTATGGTTTTTTTATGATATTAATTTATTTTGGCTAGATTCGAGCCGTCCGGAGGTTGTTTTACACGGGAAGGGCTTCTTAGAATATTGATTTAGCTTCTTTTAGGTAAGTATCTTTCCTAACTTTGTGTGGGAGAAATAGCCCTTAGGATTGAGTTTGATTGTACTATTTGAATTATGTGGAAGACGTGTACATGAGGTGATGAGTGTTCTTATATGTGAAAATTGACCGGTTTAGACTCTTATGTTACTTATAAGCATTTAATTAAAGTTATTATTAATTGTTCTATCTTTTGTTGTCAAGTTTATTCTTACATACTTTACTTGAAGTTGTTATTACATGTTCTAGTTTTCATTGTTGAGATTACTCTTATATGCATTTATTAGTAGATGTTGTTACATGCTATTCTTTCCATTGTTGAGTAATTCTCATGCATTTAGTCGTAGTTGCTATTTCATGCTACCTCTCTTATTGTTGAGCTTATGTTATGCATTTTAATTTGAAGTTACCATTTCATAAAAATACCTTCATTGTTGGTTATGGATGTTGTAGTTGTTGAGAGGTATTAACACGTTTATGGTTGAAATTGTTGGTTATTGGAATACCTTTCCATGTTCAGTCATTTCTCATTTATTTTATTGTTATTGAGATTCTTGTACATGTTATAGTTGAGTCGTGGGCTATGTGTTGTGGTAACATTGGTGTTGTTGACATTTTGGCAAGTTGTGGCATATAGGCACTTGTGGTGCAAATTGTGACTGTGTTATGATATTGATACGCATGCGGTGGTATAAGGATAGGGGTTGATACGCATGTGGTGAGATAAGGTGGGCTAGATACGCGTGTTGCTAGTAAAGGGACTACTTGAAATCATGCGGTGAGATAAGGCGTGCTAAAATGTGTGTAGCTATTTCGAAAATATTAATTTTCAAAACTAAATGTAAGGCTCACACGATGATATAAGGAAAGATTATGATTATGACTTGTGAAATGTGATTTCGAGGCGGTACCTCGGTTATGATTCTTGTTGTACGTTCTAGGTTGGGACAACTTGTTGATTTGAATGGTTATTCTTCTTCTTTCAATCATTCATTTGCATTTTAATTGTGTTTGGTTATTCGTCGTTATCTTGGTATTGGAACGATTGTGGCTTCTTGTGTAAGTCATGCATTAGCCTTATTAGTTATAATGGTTATCACCCTTTTACTATAATTCAGTTCTCAAATTATACTCAACACCCTGTTGATTGGTTACCTTACTAACAATTGTTATCACATTTTTCTTTTAATAAATTCTATATTTAATTCGTTAATTTGACTAATGTTTTGCTTTATTTAAATATGATATTTTAATCAATTTTATTGATTTCTAAACTAAACTCATATGATACTCTATTTTATATAAATTGTATTTTATTTTACTTTAATTTATTTCTAAAATAAACTCATTACTTCATTTGACGCCTTACTTTATTTGTCACGACACGAAATTCCCACCTTCGGGACCGTGATGACGCCTAATACTTTACTTGTTAGGCAAGCCAACGTTAGAATAATCTTAACCATTTTTAAACAAATTAAATTAAACAGAAGTCCATTACTAAAATAAAGTGTGGAAGACCATAACAAACAAATCATCCAAATACATCCCCGAATCTGGTTTCACAAGTGCACGAGCTTCTAGAAAAATACAAATAAAGGTCTGAATAAAATTCAAGTTGTTTGAAAGAAAACACACAGCTAAAATAAAGTCGAAGGGGACTTCAGAGCTGCGAACGCCATGCGATACCTCAAGTCTCCACTGGTAGTTGAATCTGAGCAAATATATAGTACGTCGCTGGGACCAATTCCGGAATCTGCACAAAAAGTACAGAGTGTAGTATGAGTACAACCGACCCCATGTACTCTATAAGTGCCGAGCGTAACCTCGACAAAGTAGTGACGAGGCTAAGGCAGGTCGCTTACATTAACCTGTACACAATAATAATAATAATAACAAGAGTAGAGGTAAGACAGGTAAATTATATCAATAATTGAAATCATTTCAGCAGTCACAATCAATTATTTCTTTTCTCATTTCCGTTGTGGCGTGCAACCCGTTCCAACAATATAATTCTTTAATAAATATTTGTTGCGGCGTTCAACCCGCTCCAACAATATAAATTTAAAATATAATCCGCTGCGGCGTACAACCCGATCCCCAATATATTCATTTTCATTTCCGTTGTGGCGTGCAACCCGCTCCAACAATATAATTTAACAACTCTTAAATATAATACAATACTCCAATAAATACCACATTCAGTAATAAATTATTAGGAAACAAAACACATAATATTTATAATTTATTTGGGGAAACAAGTAATGACAAGTAGCAACTAATTATGAAAATCAGGGAGAAAATGGGCAATTTTATATATAATGTGCTAAATGTCTAGTAACAATTAAGACACATAATTCAAATAAACATGTAGCAATTATAGCATGAATTCAAGACATAATATTGGATAAGGAATATGAGAGAAATAATTAATATAATAATTAATTCATGACTTAAAATAATTATAATTATTAGATAAATATGCAAATAATAAATTTGACGACGTATAGGCACTCGTTACCTCGCCTATACGTCATTATATATGAAATTCACGTAACAAATAATTCAAGGGTTCTATTCCCTCAAGTCACGGTTAACCACGACACTTTCCTTGTTCCGCAATTTCAAATGATCACTCGACCACATCTTTTCCTTTCGAATTATTCTCCAAACCAATCAAACCTCGCAAATGATTTACCAACAATTCAATTTGAGCCTTAGAAATTATTCACAATTCGAAAGAGACTTAATTTAAGTCATTTTCGGAAAAGTCAACCAAAAGTCAACGTGGGACCTACTTTTTGGGACCCGATAAAAAATTACGAAATCCGAACACCCGTTCCAAAACGAGTTCAACCATACAAAAATTATCAAATTCCGATATCGGATTACCCTTCGAATCCTAAAATTATAGTTTATGAATTTTCTATCTCAAAATACTAATTGAATGATGAAAACAATGATATATTCATGTATATTAACCAAATCTGAGTTAGACTCACTTACCCCAATAAATTTCTTAAAAATCCACGCAACATGGCCACAAACCGAGCTTTCTAGGTCCAAAAATAAAAAATAAGATGAAACCCTCATTTATAAAGTGTACAAATCTGGTCTTCCGTTGTGCTGACCGCACATTTTCTTGTACGGTCGCACACTCCAGGTTCTGCGGCCGAAATTCCAATTTTTTCGGTCGCACTTCTATGGTGACTGCACTACCAGGCTTTAATAATTTAACCATAACATTCTTTACAAATATCCGAATGCTTAATGATAAATATTTCTAGAAAATAGATTCAACGGGCTACAACTTTCGTTTTTGAATCATCTCCAAATTCATTATAGATTAAAAGATATAAGCTTTCGAAGTCAGGCCATCGAACCTGCAAAACCCCCTTTCTGTGGCTGCGAGAAGAATTCTGCGGACAACACAATTTCAAGTGCGGTCCGCACAATTACTACTGCCCCCACACTTTGGGAGTTTGCAGCCGCACTTCCGCACTCTAAAATGTGCCCTCCACACTTCAACTGTTCCAGAACATCGTTAGAGTGCCGAAATGCCCAGACTCGCTCAAAACTCGCCCCGGAACTCACCCGAGCCACTCGGGATCCCGTTAAAATATACCAACAAGCCCCGTAACATAATACGGACATAAATGAGGTCTCAAATCATGTCCAATAACGTCAAAATTATAATTCACACCTCGATTCGGACTTATGAGTTTCAAACTTTTCAATTTACAAAACTCGTGCCGAAACATATCAAATGAATCTGGAATGACTTCAAATTTGGCACACAAGTCATAAATGACGTAAAGGAGATATTCCAATTTTTGGAATCTTAATCCGAGTCCGATATCAATAAAGTCAAATCCGTGGTCAAACTTTTTAATTCTTTAGCCTTTAGATTTCTAGTTTGCGTTAAATGGCGATAATTCGAGCTAGGGACCTCCGAATTCGATTTCGGGCATACTCCCAAGTCCCAAATCACGATACAAACCTACCAGAACTATAAAAATACTGATACGGGTCCGTTTTCTCTAAACATTGACCGAAGTAAACTCAAATGAGTTTTAAAGCTCTATATGATATTTTAATCAATTTTTCATATAAAATTTTTCCGAAAAACTTTACGAACTGCGCACGCAAGTCGGAGAATGATGAATAGTGTTATACGAGGTCATAGAACATAGAAATGAATTTTAAATTTAAAGATGACATATTGGGTCATCACATTCACCACCTCTAAAGTAAACGTTCGTCCTCAAACGGAATTAGATTAGTACCTGAGCTGGTGAAAAGTTGTGGATATCTACTCCGCATGTCCGACTCGGACTCCCAAGTAGCTGCCTCGACGGGCTGACCTTTCCACTCCACTCGAACTGAAGGATGACTCTTAGACCTCAACTATCAAACTTGCCGGGCTAGAATAACCACCGGCTCCTCCTCATAAGTCAAATCCTTGTCCAATTGGACTGAGCTGAAGTCTAACACATAGGACGGATCACCGTGATACTTCCGGAGCATGGATACATGGAATACCAGATGAACTGCTGATAAGCTAGGTGGTAGTGCAAGCTTGTAGGCTACTTCACCCACCCTTTCAAGAATTTCAAAGGGTCCAATATACCTAGGGCTTAACTTGCCCTTCTTTCCAAATCTCATTACACCTTTCATAGGTGAAACCCGGAGCAATACTCTTTCTCCAGTCATGAATATGACATCACGAACCTTACGGTCGGCGTAACTCTTTTTCCTAGACTGAGCTGTACGAAGTCGATCCTGAATAATCTTGATCTTATCCAAGGCATCCTGTACCAAATCGGTACCCAACAACCGAGCCTCTCATAGATCAAACCTGCCAACTGGCGAATGACACCGTCTCCCATATAATGCTTCATATGGAACCATCAGAATGCTCGACTGGTAGCTGTTATTATAGGCAAACTACACAAGTGACAAGAAGTGATCCCAAGAACCTCCAAAGTCTATAACATAAGAGCGAAGCATATCTTCCAATATCTAAATAGTGTGCTCTGACTGTCCGTCTGTCTGTGGATGAAATTGTGTACTCAACTCAAACCAGTGTGCCTAACTCACACTGTAGAGCCCTCCAGAAGTGTGAAGTGAACTGCATACCTCGATCAGAAATGATAGACACGCGCACACCGTGAAGGCGAACAATCTCGCAGATGTAAATCTCCACTAACTGCTCTGAAGAATAGGTAACTGCTACTGGAATGAAATGTGTTGACTTGGTCAACCTGTCCATAATGATCCATACTGCGTTGAACTTCCTCTGAGTCCGTGGAAGCCCAATAACAAAATCCACAGTGATACGCTCCCACTTCTACTCAGGAATTTCTAACTTCTGAAGCAAACCACCGGGTCTCTGATGCTCGTACTTGACTTGTTGACAATTTAGACACCGAGCTACATATGCAACTATATCCTTCTTCATTCTTCTACACCAATAATG